>RJWH01004351.1:0-110718 GCA_004363575.1 Solenodon paradoxus
GGAACCATTTGTAACCCATGTACCTTGAGGGAGGGCTGGGGAATAAAGGTACCTCCCACCTCTGCAGCCCGGTGTGTCGTTTTGGGGGGCGTTAGGGGAAGCGCAGAGGCGGGGGCGGGGGCGGGTAAGTCCTGGGGGGCGGGGGTTGGGCGGCTGTCATGGAAAAGCACCTGCTCCGCTCCAGGAACGCCACGAACGCAGGCACCACGCGTACCTGGGGCTCCGTAACAGCTCCAGGGCGCACCCTGGTGGCCGAGCGGAGAAGCCCACCAGCCGTACTCCAAGTACATACATCGCAGGACCCAGGTTCAAGACCCGGGAGGGATGGGGAGCGGGGACGGGTAAGGTGAACAGCTAAATAATAAAACAGAATGGAAATGAAAAGCGCACCCCTTCGATCTCTCTTTATTCCACACCTCCCCTATATTCACATTCAGGGGCCACTTTGCAGAGGATTTCTGGAAGGAGAGGCTGGGCTCACCCTGAGCTTGGAGATCTAACTTCCTCCACAGTGTCCCCGCAGGACCCCTCCGTTGCCGTGTGGGTGAGGAACGGGGCCCAGAGAGGGGAGCGGCTTTGGAAAGGGGCATCAGGAAGAGTCGGGGCGTCCCCAGGGCTGATGATGGAACAGCGTCCACAACCCGCTTGCTCCCCGTCTTCTCTGGACGCTGGCAGGGCGCTCCGTCCACTGTCCCTCCAGGGCCGGCGACGATGGGGCCCCCAGGCCCTAAGGCACGGTGGGTCTCCGGGTGAGCTGGGGCTGGAGGGAGAGAGACCTGGGCCGGGCGCTGAGGCGAGGGTGCAGGCGCCGGATCACCGCGCGCCGAAAGAGGATATACACCCAGGGGTCCAGGATCTGGTTCCACGTGGCCACGCGCACATAGATGAGCAGTTGTCGCTCGGTGGCTCGGGACAGCTGCCCCGTCGGGCTCATGGAGGGCGGGCTCCGAAGCACCGTCTGGGCGATGAAGACCTGCCAAGGCCACAGGCTGAGCCGGCCGCCTCGCTGTGCGACGCCGCCGGCGCTGCCCCACCTCTCCGAGCGGAAAAGCCCACGGTCCCTGAGCCTCGCCTGACAGCGGCGAACACCGCGCGAAAGGCGTCCCCTGGTGGAGGAGCGGGTGGGCCCGCCGCTTTCGGTTGACCGCAGTCCACGTCCATCCCAAGGACCCAGGTTCGCGTCCCAGGCCCCAGGTCTGGGGAACAACGCAGCTGTATTTACTGCATAAGTACAATAACTAAATGCTTCTTCCTCCTCTCTCCTGCCTGCCTGTCTGCTCACCTTCATGCCTGCCCGCACCTGTCCTCTAAAAATATCATTTTCCAGTTTAATAAAATTGATATTTTATGAAATTGTCAAATGTTTTATATTACATTAAACTATATATATCAGTGAAGTATGAAATAAACTATTTGCTGTTAAATGCTGGATTTGATATTTAATCTTGCATAATAAGCAATATAAAAACTAGTTGCAGTGCCCCATGGTGGAGTAAGGGTGGGGTGCAGCCCACCTCCATCCCGAGGACCCGGATTCATGTCCCAGGACTGGGAGCACAACCAAGATGAACAACTAAATCAAATAAATAGAATGTCCCTTCCGCCTCTCTCTTCCTGCCGGCCTGCTCGCCCTCATTCCTGTCTGCACCTTTCCTTTAAAAAGAAAGAATTAATTTATTTAAAATTATTATATAATTACACAATAACTTATGCAATTAATTGAATTCTAATACATAATTATAGCATTTACACAGTGTAGATTACTTATATTAGCCACATATATAAATAGTATGTACATATATAAGAAAAAAATCTCTATATACATAAATATACTATATATTATAAATGCATAATATATGCAATATATAACACTGAACAATTATATATGATTATATAGCATATAACAGACTAATATTTAATGACAATTATATGCTCGGAGTAGTTGTATTGACTAATTTAATACTGATTCAACGCATTGTAGAACCGGTACAATTAATAGTATGAACAATACAATCATAATATACTAATTATAGAGCATCTTTTGTAATTGCAATTTAGATTGTGTTCAAATCATAACTGCAGCACATTAACATTCTACTGAAATGGACGATTACACGAACATTCTATGAATGCTCTTTCCTCGACCACCTCTACACTCTTGCATGGACAAGACAGACCCCGGGTCCCCCTCATCAGGGTGCAGTCCAGTCTGCACAAGAGGACGGGTGGTCCCAGCACAGGGGTGGGAATGGCAGGACGTATGGACTCTTCCGGAGCCCCAGGAGGAGCCCACCTGGCTTGGGAGAGGCACATAGGAGCTCCCAGGTAAAAAAAGAGAAAAGTGTTTGCTAAAAAATATTGCAACTGGGGTGTAGATCATGTAAAGACCAAGGACCTGAGTCTGTGACCAAGAGCGGGTGGGACCAAAATAAAACCAATAAATAAAAACGCTTCTTGTTTCCTCCTTCTATCCCTGCTTCCCATCCTTCTTCTCTTCGATGTAAAGCAGCCCAGCCCCAGTGGTTTACAGAGAGAGTAGGACCCTGTTTTGGGGGCTCCAAGAGAGTGGGGATGGCTGGGTGAGGTGGAGGAGGAGGAGGAGGAGGAGGCTGTGCAGCATGAATGTGACGAGGGCCCTTGCATGGTGACAGATGTGTGTGTCCCAATCAGCAGAGAGGAGCGGCAGCCAGTAAGGAACCAGTGTCTGCAGGGGGCCCCCAGCTGCAAGTGCTGATGGGTCCCAGGGGATCAGCGGTTACGAGAGGGCCCTTCTAAGTTCCCATCCTGTCCCTGGGGAGTTCCTCTGGGAGATGTTCTCCGAGGACCGAGAATGCGTCCTCCTTTGTTACTGTTGCTGTTATTATCCGGGTAGCAGTTAGAGGGCGCCCATGAGCACCGAGTCAGGCCCCGCCCTCACCCCTCCAGCCTGTCTTCCTCACAGCCGCCACCAGAGGGTGCCCACGAGCACCCAGTCAGGTCCGCTCTCCTCTGCCCACCGCCATCCAAGGCGCCCACCTCCCTAGGGTTAAAGCCCAAGTCCTCCCGGCAGCCACCAGATCCTACACCACCTGTCCCGTTCCCTCCCTGTCCTCCCTCTCTGCTCTAGTCCCAGGAGCCTCCTCATCGTTCCTCCTACACCCCACCCTGCTGCCCCAGGACCTTTGCACATGCCATGCCCTCTGTCTGGAATGTTCCACACACATCCCTGCCCAGATCACCTCATGGTTCGCTCCTCACCTCGTCTAAGTCTTTGCCTAGCCTGACCTGAGTCTGCCCCCAGCCTCCAGAATGGGCCCTGCCCTGCATCTAAATTATTGGTACTGGGACTTTGAAGCGCGAATAAGAGTTTAATTGTTGAACGAAAATGGGAAAGGCATCTTAGTTAGAATTATTGAATCATAAAATTATTCTTGAGTCCCTATGGCTGGCAAAGTTTTTCTTAGAGAGTCATACAGTAAATTATTTTAAACACACTGCCCTCACTGCTCCATTCTGCTACTGTGGCCCCAAAGTGCCACATAAATGCTTGGGCATGGTTGCATTTTATGTCATTTTTCATGTTTCACAAGGTATTATGCTTCTGTTTTTGCCTGTCACCATGTACACATGCCATGACATTCTTAGCAAAAGAAGAAAAGTATGTTCCAACTTCCCATTGCACAGGGTTCGTTTGTTGTGGAGGAGGAGGAGCAGGAGCAGGAGGAGCAGGAGGAGGAGCAGGAGCAGGAGGAGGAGGAGGAGGAGGAGGAGCAGGAGGAGCAGGAGGAGGAGCAGGAGGAGGAGGAGAAGCAGGAGGAGGAGGAGGAGGAGCAGGAGGAGGAGGAGAAGCAGGAGGAGGAGGAGGAGCAGGAGGAGAAGCAGGAGGAGCAGGAGGAGAAGCAGGAGGAGGAGGAAAAGCAGGAGGAGGAGGAGGAGCAGGAGGAGGAGGAGGAGGAGCAGGAGCAGGAGGAGGAGGAGGAGGAGGCGGCAGTTTTTTATTTAGGTGTTTACCTTAGTTGCTCCCCCCTCACCCAGGATGTGAACCCGGATCCTTGTGATGGACTAAACCTCTCCTCCACCAGGGGCGCCTTCATTTATGTATTGACTAATTTGTCTTCCCCCACTCTCTAGGCTGGAACACCATACTCACTCAATACATGTTGAAGGAACAAATAAACACGAGTTCATTCAATACATGTTGAAGGAACAAATAAGCACGAGTTCATTTCATTCCTACAACAACACTAAGAGGCAGGCACCCTACTCAGAGCAGAGAGCAGGCAACAGGAGACCCGGGGCCCAACCACACAGCATGTCCTTGTCGAACCCAACTTGCAAAGAGTGTCTGATTCTGCCATCTTCTGACCCAATAGAAAGCACTGAACTAGGCCCACAGGGGATCCAGGAAATGTTTAACAGCCCAGTGATGCTACTTAGAAAACCCTGATAGCTTGGCCCCTCAGGCAAACTCCTATGCATCCTGCAAAGCCCCAGCTCCAATATCCTGCCTCCAGAAAGCCTTCCCTGAACCCTTCAGGCTTGGAACGCTGTCCCTGTCCTAGCTTAACTCCATGCTAGATGAACCCGCTTCCCATCCCCAGCCACTCACCAGCAGCGGCATCCAGCAGATGCTGGCCACCACCATGATGCCTGTGAGCTGGACCATCATCTCCACCTCGCAGTCCCGGGGCCGCTGCTGGGCGGTCTCCTGTCCATGGTAGACGTGGCACAGGGTGGCCACGCTGATGGTGTTGAGCAGGAAGGACAGGCAGACCGACAGGCTGCCGAGAAAGGCAAACAGCAGGCCGAAGGCCACGTCGCCCGGCTCAGTGCCCAGCGTCAGGAAGCACCAGGAGCCGGGGTACTGCAGGGTGTAGCGGCCCAGGCCCAGCAGGGGCAGCAGGCCCAGCACCAGCGCCGCCACCCACACCAGCCCCACCGTGGCCCAGGCCCGGCGCTGAGAGGCCATGGCGGGCCGCGAGAAGGGCCGGGTGATGCCCAGGTAGCGCTCTGAGGCCATGGCAGTGCCCAGCAGCAGCGGGCACAGGCCGAAGAAGACCATCACCACGCCCATGAAGTGGCAGAGGCGGCAGCCAGGGTCCACCTCGGGCCAGTCGAAGAGGATGGCGTGCTGTGAGACGACGATGGCGCCGGTGACCAGCAGCCCCATGAAGTCGGTGAGAACCAGGCCGCAGAGGAAGGTGAGGAAGGAGGAGCGGGGGGAGGCGCTGCTCTGCTTGGCCCCGGCCAGCACGTGGAGGGCCAGCAGGTTAGAGGCCAGGCCCACCAGGCAGAAGGAGGCGGAGAACCAGGGAGAGGCAATCAGACGCCGCTCCTCCAGCGTGATGTTGGTTGGCCGGAAACAGGGCCCCGGGGAGCTGCTGTTGGACCACATGGCACCTTGGAATCGAGTGGCTGGTGGCGGGGGGCGTGGGTCACGACCCCATGGGATCCGGGTGGCGGGCTGGCACTGGGTCAGGCACACCTGGGTGGGGTGAGGGGAGCAGAGAGAAGATTTGCTGTTGATTCATTCTGCATGCCTCTTGCAAGGATTCTGGCACTCTCCTGTGCTACCCTCAAAGCCCCAGCTCAAATATCCCTCCTGGAGAAAGCTTTTTCCTGGCTTACCTCACTCTCTACTCAGCAAGTAGTAGTAGCATTATGGCTACCAGCTCTGTTCTGCCCCAGACTCAGTGACACTAAGGGTGAAGATCAGGGCTCTCTCTCCTGGGGCCTCTGTTTAGGAATATTCATTCACTGGACTACAGAGAAGGACCGAGAAGTTCTGGTTTTGAACTCCAGTCCTGCCTTCCAGTGTGCAAACCCCAGGTGAGGACTTCTCTGATCCCCACTCGAACCCCATTTCTGTTGGTCACGCCACTGAGCCCTTGGCGGACTGTGGAATCAAGACGCAGCTCAGCCATTGTCAGGCCAGATGCATCCAGCGTGGGGCGGGTGGCCATCTGTCAACCAGTGGTGAACGCCGTCATGCCTGTTCCAAGATCAGCTTCGTGGGTCACATTTCTCATAAATGCACATGGAAAACGCACATCTCGGGCGATTCTTGCGTCCTTCCTCACGCAGGCTGAATGTGAAAAGTCTCAGATTTGCATTTGCATAGCAGCATATTTAGAAGAAGAAATCAACCCAGAGAGCCAGGTCCTTTCTGGGAACCCAAACCAGCTCATCTGGAGGGACCAGTTCCCCAGGGACGGGCTATAAAAGGCAGCCAAGTCACCAGCTACCAGGCACTGGGCTGGGGGAGCAATTGGGAGAGGTATCTGGGTTCCACTGTCCACGGGGACAAGTCTGCCTTACAGTGA
The DNA here is from genome assembly GCA_004363575.1 of Solenodon paradoxus. NCBI lineage: Eukaryota > Metazoa > Chordata > Mammalia > Eulipotyphla > Solenodontidae > Solenodon > Solenodon paradoxus. The sequence continues at coordinate 6,303 of RJWH01004351.1, forward strand.
CATTGAGGCCAGAGGTGGGGACAATCAAGCAGATCATTAAAAAAAAAAGTATTTCCCAAACAGGGAACGTAAGGAGGATCTGAGGCATCCCTGGCGCGAATGGGGAAAACCCACATCATCCCGCTTCCAGCAATCCCTATCTGAGTCACCCTAGTTTGCAGTGAGGGTGCCCCAGGGGAGGGATAGAGCCCACAGAGGTGGGGGGCGGAGCTAGGGGACCACGAGGTGCCAGGGAGCTCAAGTATGACCCTTGTTTAAAGAGGAAGCTGTAGCAGAAGGTCACATAACCTCCCTAAGACTATTGGACACCTTGCATAGGAGTGTAAGTTGGTGTCACTTTTATGGAAAGCAGGATGGAGATACCTCAAAAAACGGAGACTGGAGACCCCATACAATCCCATCATCCCACTGCTGGGTATTTACCTCCCAAACATGAAAACAGTAGTTTGCAGAGATATCTGCATCCTCATGTTTATTGCAGCCTAATTTATCACAACAAAGAATCGGAAATGATCTAAGTGTCCATCATCAGATGATGGATAAAGAAAATGTGGCGTATAGAGACAATGGAATACTATACACCCCCGAAAAGAGGAGATCCTGTCTTTTGTAATAACATGGGTGGAACTAGAGGGAAGGATGCTCAGTGAGATATGTCAGAAGGAGAAAGACAAACACTGATGATCTCACTCATCTGTAGAAAATAAAGAAACAAAGCAAAGGAACAGACTAAACAAAAACCAACTCTTGGACTCTGACAACAGAACTGAGGTCACCAGTGGGGAAGTGGGTTGGGGGGGGGCCAGTGGACAGTGGGGACAACTGCTGGTAATTTGGTTGAGGGCAGGGGGCTGTGGTCATATATTTGAGGAATGGGGGTTTATTGTGTAAAGCATAGTTAGCTCAATAAATACTCAATACAAATAGAGAAAATAAAGAAATAATGTGTCTAACGCCATACAGCTCCAGCCAGAGTTGACCTGAGATTTAAACCTTACCTCTATGTGTGTAAGTTTCAAAAGCCTGCCAATCAGATACAGGCTTGTGGGAGGTGCATACTAAGGGCCAAGTTTATTGGAATTATATATATATATATATATATATTCACACACATATTTTAACCCCTGGCCTTGGATTCATAGGCTTTACATGAGTCACTTGCGATACAAAGGTGGACTTAGAATTTTCTTTAAGAAGAGACAGAAGGCGCACCCTGGTGGCTCAGATGTTAAGTCTATGCCTGGGGGCGCAGTCCATACACAGCCCAAGGACCCGGGTTCACAGCCTGGGGTGGGGGAACAATTAAAATGAACACTTCGACCAATAAAAATGCTTCTTCCGGCACCCTTGGAGCAGCAGTTAGGCCAACCACCTCCAAAAGAGAGCAGACCACCTACCCCTGGGTTCAAGTCCCAGGTGAGGGGGGAGACAATCAGTGTGAACAACTAAATAAAAATAAAACAGAAATGGCTGCTTCCTCCTCCTTTCTCTTCCTGCCGGTCTGCCTGCTCACCTTCATTCCTGCCTGCCTTCCTCTTCAAAAAAAAAAAAAGAAGGAATAGAGTTTGCTAAAAAGCTGGTGAGACCCCATTGCCATCCTGGCCTTGTCACATAGTCACTGTGAGTCTGAGCCTCAGTTTCCCCTCCTGAGGGGCACACAGAGCTTAGCACAGGGGAGAGGCTCATAGTGCTGTCCCCAGGTGGTGACTATCACCTCCGCGGTGGTGACCGTGGTGTGGTGACAGCCAGTACTTACTCAGCCTGCTCCTTGTCAAGCCTCATCAACACCCCAGCCTGGCAGAAATTCCCTCCCAGGCTGAGCGCCCAGGCCACCGCTCCAGAGGGGGCGAGGCCTCGAGGGGAAACTGAAGCCCAGGGAGGGGAGCCAGGGGGTCAGGGGGTACTTGCCATGGGGACAGTGACCCTAGCTGTCCACCCCAGCCTAGGAGTTTGTGTTCTGAAGCCTCAGATTTGGCTTGTGCTTGAATTCCTCCTGGGACGGGGAGGAGCCCTGGGCTGTGTCTGCAGCCCCTTTCTGGAGTGCCCGCTGGCTCCTGCTGGGTTTCACAGTCCCCTTGTCCCCCACCCTGGTGCAGGAACTCATGTGTGACTTGCACACCCCGAGACAACTCTCACCTCTTGTGTCTGAGAACAGACCTGTGACCCGCACCTCATACCGGGCAGGGGCGGGGGCTGGAAGCTGGCATTGCTCCCTTTGGCCACAGCTGGCGGTTTCCAGTCCTCCCTCCGCCGCCCCGTCCACTCCATCGTGGGTTCAGGTGACGGTAGCCGTGTCAAGTTCCCGTGGGCAAGCCAGCCTTGTCCTCCCAGGTGGCAACGGTGGTGGGGAGGGATGTCAGGGTCCCCACACCGTCGTCACATGCAGAGTCAGTGCTGTGAGGCCCTTGGGAAGCTCATCTTCCTCTGTGCCTCAGGGGGTGCTGGGGAGCCCAGATCTCCACTGGTCACCCCAACTTTGCTAGACAAGCACTCAGACGACGGGGAGGCTTGGACTGTGAGCAGCTAGGGTTCTGGATTTGGGCCACACTCCCAGGTCTGGGAGACCTAGAACTCGAAGGGCTTGCGGCTCCGGAATCCTGCCGCAGTTTTGTCTGGGTGACGGAGTCCAAATATCTCTCTCTGGGCTCCTGGCTCCGTCTCCCACACAACACCCCGCATCCTGACCGCCGGCCTTCCTGGCCCCAGACGGAATCCACCGACTGCCCCAGGGGACGCCGGCCTCCAAGACAGGCTTGGACCGGAGCCCTCCTCTCTCTCTGCCAAATTCAGCGCTCACCCCTGCTGAGCTCCTGTGATCGCAAGCTGAGGACCAGGCCACTGGCAGGCCTGCCGAGCCCAGGGCCGTGTCCTGCTCCCCGCAAGTCCCCTTCCTGGTCCCCTGCGCTCATGGGAGCAGCTGTGCGGGATCCCCAGGCTCTGTGGAGCCTGGCCTGGCCCTGGGTCTCTGTCCGTTTCCCACGTCCCCCAAGTCCCCTCACTGCCATCTAGGCACCCAGAAATGACGCTCTTTGGCATAAAAGCCAGGGACCAGGCCAGTGCCAGCCGGAGCAGCCGCCCCGCCCCTATGCAGACTGGCGGGCAACTCCGTGTGGACCCCTGGTGACCCCACATGCATACAGGGCCGCCTCCACACACAGCAGGGCACCGTTTCCGAGAAGCTTTCCTGTTTGTGACACCAACCAAGTCCCCCTGCACCTCCCAGGATGACAAGCGTGGCCGTCAGAGTCAGCCAGGCTCAGAGGGGCTTTCCCTTGGTGCCTCTCACGTGGCCCGGTTTCCTGAGCCTCAGTTTGCTCATTTGTTCAGTGGGTGCCCGTCCAGCACCCAGACCTCGGGGCTCAGGGGGCCAGGGGGTCAGGATAGACACGTTACAGGGAGGGCCGGGACACAGCTAGGTCCAGCACTGTGTGGGCACACACACACACACACACACAGTCAGGCAGACACACAACCAGACACACAGTCGGACACACACAGTCAGGCAGACACACAACCAGACACACAGTCGGACACACACACAGTCAGGCAGACACACAACCAGACCCCAGTCAGACACACACACACACAGTCGGACACACAACCAGACACACAGTCGGACACACACACATATATGCACACACACGTACACAACCAGACACACACAGCCAGACCTCCCCGCTCCCCCCAGAGAAACACTATCAGCTGGACCCGCACAGATGTAGAGTCAAACCGGCACACAGCCCATAGAGGCCCCGCAAACACTTGCTGGCAGCCACACCCAGCGCCTGGGGGATGCCAGAGCCCCCACTGACCCAGGGATGCCCCCCAGCACATCTTCCACCGCTGTGGGCCACAGCGCCCAGGGCCCCAGGACACCCAGTTCCAGCAGCCGTCCCTGCCGACGGCCGCACACCACAGCAGGGCCGTCACACGGGATGCGCCCGGACACCTGTCCACGCCAGCCCCGCCCCTAACCTGACGGCCACGGGCGCCTACCTGGCACTGACGCTGGCAGACGCGGTGCGGTCACCAGGGCGTCGGAGGCCGAGGGCGGGCGGAGGCGGGAGCCGGGAGGCCGGCGAGGAGGCGCGAGCTCCTGGGGAAACCGAGTCACGGCCCCGGGCGGGCCGCACTGGCCGCCGGCGGCGCGGAGCCGGGAGGGAAGGCTGGAGCCTCCAGTCGGAGGGGGGTCTGAGGGGCGTCAAACGTGCTGGGTGGGACTCCGCTCCGCCGCGCCCCTGTCTGTCGGTCCTGCGTCTCCGTGTCACTCTGTCTGCGTCTCTACTCCGCCCCAGCTCCGCACTGGCCACGCCCCTCAGCCCCGGGTCCCCGTGGGGGCGACGGGACCGTGCGACCTCCCCGGGAAGGGGCCCGCAGGGGACACTCAGACCCCCGCGCGGAGGCCCGGGCCCGGGTGGGGGTGGGCTGGCTCACGGTGGCTGCTTCATCTCTTTTGGGCTGTTTCTCCAACTTACTGCCTCTGCTAGCGTTTCTGAGTCACCGAGAAAGGCTTTCCTGGAACAGGTGAACGGGGAGGCGGGTGGGTGACCGCACAAGGGGAGGGGACGCTGCGGTGAGGACCAAGCCTGGAGGTGGCTTTGGGACCCAGGAGGAAGCCTTAGGAGCTGCCTGCGGTGGGGGTGGGGAGGCAGGCGCCTGCCAGCCCCCAGCGGGTGGGGAAGGGTGCCCAGAATCTGTCACTGATGGAACGACACTGGGGAGGGCGGGCAGCGAGCTGGGAGCCGGCGCAGGGCACCCTGGCTGGGTGGGTTTCTGAGGGAGCCTCCAGAATTATTCAGGGCTCTGGGCCAGCGTTTCACGAGCACAAAGCTCAGGGGCTGGGCTGGGGCAAGGGTGGGTGGGAGGCTGCCCCGCAGGGTAGGAAGGAGAGAAGCTTCTGCAAAGGTTCTTCCAGTGAATGGAGGAGGCTGCCGGCCTGGGGTTGTCCAAGGGGGCTGGGCCCCAAGTTAGGGTCTGGATTGGATCAGCACTTGACCTACCAGGCCTTGAACCCTTCTCACCCAGTCCTTGGGGCCCCAAGAAGGGCAAGAAGCCCAGGCTCTGAGGGAGGACAGCGAACTGCAGTCTAGGCCCTGCCTTCCCAGTGTCAGGAAGCCCCTTCTCCGGTTCCCACACCCATCATCTTTCCGCCAGAAGTCTTTACTCACACCCTCAGTTCCTCCAGATGGCCCCTCCTGCCCCATCCCATTGTCTGAATTTCCCTGGCTTTTTAACCCTAACTTCTCTTCCTTACCAAGGACTCTACACAACTCCTATGCTTCCAGCAAAGCCCTAAGCTCCAAAGCCTGCTCCTCTTCTAAGGCCGTGATCTCCCAGGCAGTCTCTCTCACCACAAACACGTCCTTCACTACAGAGTCCTGACTCCTGTGGTGGGACAATTCTCAGACTTAGGTTGGACTGGAAAGAAGCCAGGCCCACCTTCGAGGGTTCCTCAGGTTGGCAAAGACAGAGTGGACATAATCTCAGACCTCCCTATCTTTGTCAGGGTTGGGCCAGCAGAAGTGATAGGGCTTAGAGCCTGGAAGGCATCCTGGAGAGAGATGGCATGGGACGTGGGGCTTTGTGGGATGAATAGGAGTTTCCAGGGTCAAGAAACAAGGTGGTGGCAGAAATGAAATGTGCAAAACTTTGGAGGTGAAAGAGAGGGAGCATGAGGCTTTGAGGAAGTGTAAGTGAGGCAGATGTGGTGAGGAGAGGATGTGGGGCTGGGCTCCAGAGGGGGGAGTGGTGAGCAATGGAAGGACACTGTTCTCTCCCCATGTCCTCTGCCCTGAGATAAGGTGACAGTGTTCCTTTGGGAAACAGCGAGGGCCAGTGGGCAGAGACATGCATTTCACTTACATTTAGTCCAAGTCTCTCAACGACTATGAAAGGTGGGGCACGGGGGCCAAGGATGCTCATTTTTATACATGGTGAAACTGAGGCCCAGAGGGACTGCACAGGCCCAGGCCAAGTGCAGGTGGGATTTGAATGTGAACTCTGGGCTTCCACTACTTCCTTGGCAGGTGGCCGGAGGGCTCCCAATCCCACCCTGCCTTCTGACCTGCTTGAGGAGTGTGCAGGAGGCTCAGACGGGTGGAGATGACCTGGGGGGTTAGATCCTGGGAACAGAGGCTGAGTTCAGGATGTGCCCCCCGTGGCTGTGGTTTCCTGCAGGGGCCCGTGCAGGGAGCATCTATTCTTAGCCTTGGACACGGCCCAGAGCAGGAAGAGGGTGGGAGTTGGAGGCTGGGGTGAGGGGGTGGGGGCAGCTTAAAGGACAGTGGGTGGACAGCGGGTCAGGGTGAAGGTCTGGGCCGGAGGGTAATGCCCTGCTGCCTCCTTGCCCATCTCAAGTCTGCCTGAAGGCGTCTCCCAGACACAGCTCATGGCCCTGCTCACTTCACTCACCCTCTATGGCTCCCCAGTACCCCAGGGAGGGTTCAGCTCCTGGACCCAGTACCTGCTGCCTTTCCCTTTGCAGGGCGACCCCCTCCTCTGTCCGGGCCCAGCACTTGTGCGCCTCCTCCAGGGAGCCTTCTGGGATCCCCCATCCACAGTGCCTCCCCTGGCCCAGGCCTGAGTCCTCAGGCTGGGGGTGCTGGAATCCAGCTCTCTGCCCTTCAGGCTAGCTAAACACACTCTACAAGTCGGGGGATGGCTGTCTCCCTCGAGGAGGACATCTTGTCTGGACCGCAGAGGGGACACTGGGACTGAGAAACCTCCTCTGGAGTCAGTGGGGAAACTGAGGCTGGGTGGTGGGTGGTGGTGTGGGCCATGGGACTCTCTGAGTTGGAGAAACCCCAAGTTCTAATCCTGATAGCCACAGTCAAGGCTTGAAAATGGGGGTGGGGGAGGCTGTGAGCCTCCAGAAAATGGCCGTAAGTGCTAGCATGTAGGGCTGGTGACTCCGAGGTCTGTCCTAGACTCGGGACCTGCCCTGCCCTGCCCTCACATCACAGGAGGCGCGGGCCAAGGGTCAATGGGTAACAACTGACCAGAGGGTCCTGAGTGCTCTGGCAATCGGAGATTGATTGGTGATGTCTGCCAAGGCTTCGCAGGAGCTGGGTATGGTCCGCGGGCCGCCCTGATGCAGAGTCTTCACTCTGAAGCAGACAGGTGGGGTGGGCCCAGGGCTGCTGGCTGCCCAGAGAGGGTACCCCTGGATCTGATACTTCTGCCTGCCACATCTCCAAGTCTTGTCTAGAACGTGCCCGCTGCCAGTCGGGCTTGTGAGGTGAGGCAGGGTCAAGAGGAGGCTGCAGCTGTACCTGTGCTGCTCGGGACATGAAGTCAGGGCTGGAAGGCGACCAGCAGTCTCGGGAGGGTCACAACAGACACGGGACTGGTTCTTTCTCTGGGGGAGGACCCTCCTCAGCAGCAGCCCTGAACCTACCCACTCCGCCGCCTGCCCACCTTCGAGGCTGGCCTCTCCCTGCGGGGGGCGGGTCCAATGGGCAGGGGCGAAGACGGAGGGGTGCAGGGACCCCAGCCTTCCCTCCTGAGAACAGGGTGGGCTATTTTTAGGTGCTGCCTGTTTCTCCGAGGTTGTCTGGGTGTGTGGCTTGCCCTAGCCGTGACCGAAGTGCTGTGGTCACATAGGACGTTACTAATGGGGACAGCGGGGTGTGGGAATCCTGGACTAATCTTTGCCGCCTTCCTGAAGACCTCAAATTACTCTAAAATAAAAATGTTTATTAAAAACACATGCAATCTCACCAGTAGATCAATTCAAAGAAAATAAGCTTCTTTGCCCCACCCTCCCCACCTAAAAAAGTCTTTTGTGGAGAAACCACCCAAAATGTTTCCCGATGAAATGGGGAATCTGGGCCAGGTTGTCTGGGGAGCTGGCAGGTGGGTGTGACGTCAGTGTCACCGCATTTGAGGTCGGCCACTGGCCGAGATAAAATGTTAAAAAGAATTCACTTCTGGTGCCAGTCTGCCTGGCGGACCTGTGAGCGTGTGGCTGTGGGCAGTGACACACGTGTCTGAGACAGAGACCGGGGCGGTGGCAGTCCTGTGCGTGGGACACCCCGGGCCCAGGCCGTGGACACCTGCGCGCCCCAGGGCGGCGAGGAGGGGCGACCGGCAGGCCGTGGAGCCCGCGCCCCGGGGACCCGCAGGCCGGGGGGCCGCCGCGCTCAGCGGCGATAGCGATAGCGCTTGAAGTGGAACCACAGCTGGAAGATGCCGTTGGCGAACTGGCAGCGGAAGCCGTGGCGGTGCGAGTACTCCCACTCGCGGCTGACGATCTTGAAGGCGATGTCCTCGTACGGCGGGCCGGCGCGGAAGCGCAGCGTGGCGAAGTCCCTGCTGGCCGGGCAGGCCTCCAGGAAGTACTCGGGCGTGGAGCGCTTGTCGATGAGGTCGGGATAGAAGATGTTGAACTTGTAGCCCTGCACGATCTTGGGCGGCGGGTTGTCGAAGTCGTAGTGCGTCTGGTTGTACTTGTTCCACTCGAAGCCGGTGTGCACGCGGTTGAAGAAGCGCGGCTTGCGCGGCCGGTACTTGTCGGCCCACAGGTAGGCGCGGCCGGCCAGCGGCGCCTCCACGCTGAACTGCGCCTCGTCCTGGCCCATGCCCTCCCGGGCGCGCCGGAAGAAGATGTCCTCGGCGCTCTCGCTGGCGTCCCCTGCGGACAGGACAGCGCGTCAGCCCGCGGCCAGTCGCCCGGCGGCGCCTGTTTGGGGAGGAAGCAGCCCGGCCGCCCGGCCCTCACCTGTGACCTGGAGTCGCTGGCGCGCCAGCTGCAGGCGCTGCAGGTCCTCGTCCGGCTCCAGCACGTGCGCGTCCAGCGGCAGCTCGTGCGCCGTGAGCAGCCGGGGGCTGTACCTGCCCGCGTCGTAGTCGTCCAGGCTCTGCTGGATCAGGTCCTCCTCCATGAGCACGGCCTCGGCCTCCGCGTCCGCCTCGCCCTCCGCCTCGCCCTCCGCCTCGGCCTCCGCCGCCTCCTCAGCCGCGGGCTCCGCGGGGGCGCCCTCCGAGGGTCCCGGCGGGGTGGGGGCCGGGTCCTCGCGCTCCAGGCTGTGGAACACGGGGCTGTGGTGGCGGGGCCTCGGGGCGGGGCCTCCCAGCAAGGGGCGGGGCGTCCCAGGTGGGCGGGTCTCCAGGCAGGGAAGGCGTCCGTCCCTACCTGTGGCCGGGGGACTGTGGCTCCTGCTGGAGGATGGGGAAGAGGGGCTCGCTCTCCACGCCCTGCTCCTGCTTCAGCTTGTACAGCTTCTGCCGCAGCACGTCCTGGTGCCGCTCCCGCAGCCTGGAACAGCCCGGTGCTGCTCAGGGGCGGGGCCCAGACCCCCGATTCGAAACCACCACCCCGCCTTTGGTTGCAAGGCCGAGGGCGCGATGTGGCCCCAGCGCGGCCTGCCAGGGTCAAGGCTCTGGCCCTGAGAAAACGTGACACACCGGGATGTGGGGTCGCGGCGGAGGGGACAGGTACGGGTCACTCTCCAGTGGGCACGACCGCCTGCAGAGCCGGCAGAGGTGGGGCGGCCCCAGCCGGCGGGGAAGGGAGGGCTGTTTACACAGGCGTGTTTACACGGTCGTGCCAAACACGCGGGGAATCCGGAGGGCCCCGGCGGCTTCAGACCCAGCCTGCCTGGCGGGCGGTCGGCCAGCCGGCTGCTAGCGACCAGCCAGCCTGACCGTGCCGCGCAGTGGGGCGGGCCGGCCCCCTCCCGGCCGGGGCGCGCCCTCACCTGGCCCGCGCCATGTGGGCGCGCAGCTGCTGGAGCAGGCTCTCCCAGTAGCCCATGTCCAGGTTGGGGCCGCCCGCGCGGATCTTGCCCTCGATGCCCTGGAAGATGACCTGCAGCTGGCTGTAAGTCTTGCCCTTGAAGACCGACTGCACGTCGGAGCTGACCGAGGCGTTGACACCCTCCCGCCGCTCGCCTGCGGGGACCGGCGCTCAGCGAGGTTGGGGGCTGGGCTGCACCTCCTCATGCCCTCAGGCCCACACCCCGGTCCCATGCTGGGGACAGGCTGTGGACCCTGGCTTGGGCCTCCCTCACCAGCTGCTCCCCCAGCAAGCCTGACCCAAGGTCCCAGGTCAAGACCAGGCGCCTCGGCCAGCGTGCCTGCCAAGGCTGCAGGCAGGAGTTCGTCTGGGCTTCGGATCCTGCCTGGCTCACCCTCCCTGGCCTGTTGCCCTCTGAACCGACAAGAGCATGTGGGCCCTGGCCATGCGCATGGCGCGGAGGGCCGGCTGCTGCCCCGGAGACAGAGGTCCCGGGCCCCAGCGCCTCTCACAGGCTGTGAGCCCGTACCTGGTCCTCCCTTCCAGACGGGAGGGCAGCGGGGACAGAGGCCGGTGCGTACACCGCACTGCACACCTGCCCCAGGGCCTTTGCACAGGCAGTGCTGGCCACGGCAAGTGTTTCCCAGGCAGCTTGCCTCCCAGACCCGCCCTTACTCAGCACGAAACGGCCCTTCTGCTGGAAGCCTTCCCGACCATCGGCCTGCAACCTGGGCTGCTGTTCTGCCAACGCCATGCTGGGCCCACAGGGGGACCGGGTGGGGGGAGCGGGGGTTCACGCTACCTACTCCAAGCGGACAAAGTCACGGCCGAGGGCCAGGATGGAGGGACCTGGGTCCCTTCGCTGGACTCCGCAGTCAACCTGCGGGGCTGGCAGCCTGCCCTGGTCCCTAGCAGGTAGGCGCTCATGGGAACAAAGCCGAATTTGGTGCCGGCTCCCAAACCTGGGCAGGCAGGGGCCAGAAGCCGGGCCTGCACTGCCTCAAACAGACAGTCACCGGGAAACAAAGCCCAGGCAGGCCCCATGGGCACTGTGCCCAGGGAGGCCCACTGCTGGACACCACCAGGCTGGATGAGGCGGGGACGGCACCTGGGGAGCAGGCAGCTGGTGGGACGGGGAAGCACCCCGCAGGGACCTACGGCAGGCTCGCTGGGCAGCGCTTGGGGTGTCCGGGACCCACTTTCTACTGTACAGCTTACTGAAGGAAAAGAGGAAGAGAGAGTGAGCCCGAGCTCACGGAATTTACAAACAGGCCATGTGGCCCCAGCGGCTCAGGTGCTGAACTGGCATCTGGGGTGTGGACCACACAAATCCCCAGGACCAGGCTTGTCACCGGGGCAGGAGGGGGACAAAAAAAGAATCAACAGATAAATGAAGGTGCTTCCTCCTTCCCCGCTTCCTTCCTAAAGACCAAGTCCCACAAGCAGCAGGTGGCAGCTCTCAGTCTCCTTTCCTCCGCCCTTAGTGGAAAGGAGATGCGGGATCCCAGTCATCTGTAAGGCCACCGAGCCATCTGCGACCCCACCTACACCACGTGCAGAGGGACAGTGCCAGCCCAGCAGGGTGGTGGTGCACATGGGTGGAGCAGGACTCGGTGCCAGTCCCCCCAACTCCCCAAGCCTGCGGGCGGGGCCTGCGAACTTCTAAAGGAAAACAGTCCCGGGGCTTCGCTAGCCAGCCAGCTGCTACCAGCCCAGCGGGGAGAGGCCAGAGCGACCACGGGTGTGCCCCAAGATGAGGGCGAGCACAGAGAAGCTTCCAGAAGGGGGTTCTGACGGGGGTGGGCCTGGTCCAGCGTGGTGGCTGGGCAGCAGCCTGGATCAGTCCACCCACGTCAGGGGTAAACGACACAGGATAAGGGAAAGGGCCCGACGGGTCAGACCAAAGGAAATGCGTCCTGACACAGGGTTGAGGGCAAAGGACGCCCCTTCTCTGGAAGGATGCAGAAAAACAAAAACACATTCATGGAGGTGAGCACGTCCCTGCTCTGCAGAGGAAGGGAGCTTCCAGATCACCCTGTCTGGCCATGGGAGGTGGCATCGTGAGCACTGGTGACTTTGGGGGCTGGGTCTGGAGGCGGGGCTGGGACCCCTGCAGCTGTCAGGAGCTTTTAGATCATGGGTCCTCATGGTGCGGCTCTGCCCCCAGGGGACACGGGACATCTGGCTTGTCCCCGGGGAACTCCTGACATCAAGGAGGGACCAGGCCTGCCACAGGCCCCCCAGCACCTGGCAGCCCGAGGAAGTAGTGGCCTGTGGGCACTGCCTTCACGTGACAGGTATGTTAAAAAACAGCTAATGTAAAAGGCACAGCGGGGGAGGGGGTGCAGGGCAGGGCCCCTCAGAAAATCTGAAAGCTAAACTGCAATGCCCTCCCCGCCCAGGAAGCACGCAGCTGGGACCCCCTGAAGGAAGTGGGTTCTGGGAGCCCAGCCTGCCCAGCCGACATGCCGAGGCCCGCTGCTGCCCCCTGGTGGCGGAGGTCCCCACAGCTGGAAGCGCGCCCGGAGACCCGCGCTCACCTGGCCCCTTGCTGGATGCCTCCAGCTTGCGGAGCTTGGAGATCTCGTCCTCCGTGATGATGGTCATGTCCCGCCAGAAGTCAGCGTTCTTGCCCTGCTCCAGCTCCATATAGACCTGCGGGCGCGGGGCCGGGTGAGGGCCGGGCCGGGCCGGGGCGGGGCTGGGGCCCCCAGCAGCCGTGCACACGCACCTGGATATCCTCCAGCAGGTCCTCCATGTCAGCCACCGTGAGCCCGTTGAGGAAAGTGTAGGGCTCATGCATTTCCACGGCCAGGTCGTCGTCCTCGGCGCTGATGTATTTGGCCAGCAGGTCAATGGGCTTGGCCCGCCCATCCCGGATGCGGATCTTGGAGCTGCCGGGGCAAAGGCGGGGTCAGAGCGGGGGTGCCCCTCCAGGAGCCCCGGGAGGGCAGGACGGTGGGTGGAAGGTCAAGGGGAGCTGAGGGGGCCCAGCTCGGGTGCCCAAGCTGGATGGGCTGAGACCCTGCGCCTGGGGGTGGGGTCCAAGCAGTCAGGAGAGGTAGTGCAAAGGGCCTGGGGCCGGCGCACGTGTGCCCTGGTCAGAGCGGCACGCACCGCAGCTTGGCCTGCTGCAGGTGGAAGTGGTCCTCCTGCTCCTCCCATGTCTTGAAGTGCTCCGCCTCTTTCTCCCGCTGCAGCATCTCCAGCTCCTGCTCGCGCATGGCCTTCTCCCGCTCCCGCTCCAGCCGTAGCTGCTTCACCTGGGGGTGCATGGGGAGGCTGGGGCGCTGGCCCGGACCGTGCAGCCACGAGGGTTCTAAACCCACCTGGCGACCCAGGCCTGTTGGTCCCTGCCTGCCCACCCTGGACAGCAGGAAGATCTGGGGATGCCGGAGGCTGGGGATGGGGCGGATCCCGTGCAGAGTGCGCCTGAGAGTAAGGCGCAGATACCAGCGGAGGAGAGAGGTGGAGGGGAACGGGTGGTACAGACGCTGGATCCAGCCATGCCTGAAGCTGGCCTGGACTTATCAGGGAGCCAGTTGGGTCCTGCCCCAAGCCCCGCGAGAAAGGAGGCCAAAGGCAGCGCACCTTCTGCAGTTCCAGCCGGTTGTCCTCCTGGATCCTCTTGTTCCGCTCCTTCAGTTCCTTCTCCTCCAGGTGGCTGATCCCCTTCTTCTCAAGGGCCTGCAAGGATCACCCACAGTCCACTGAGAGGGCACTGCCTCCTGGCACCTCCGTCCGGGAGCCCTGGATGCAGCCCCTGCCTGTGAGGCTGACCAGGTCAAAGCATTTGCAGACAAGGAGACTGAGGCTCAGAGAAAAGCAGCCAAATGAGCAGTACCTGGCCACACCACTCCGACTCCTCCAGAAGAAGCCACCCCCACCATTTCCCAAGCCAGGTCAGGTTGACGCAATCCACGGTTAGACCCTCTACCAGGGGACAGCAGAGAACCTGGGACTCGGGTCTCCCTGGGGCTTGCTGACACACAGGTCTGGCGGCCCCAGCCGACAGGGCGGATGGTGCCCTCCAGGCCCCACAGGGCACCACAAACAGCAGGCCCCTCTTCCCCGAGAAATGGCACCTGCTATCCTTTCAAGGTTACTTAAGCCAGGTGTTGAGCTCCCTCCGCCTATGTGGGTGCTCAGGGATCTTCCCTGTACCCACAAAAACAAGCCTCCTGTGTAAGGCAGGCCTGCAGTCACCCCTCGAGGCAGGGCGCTCCAGCCCGGCTGCTGTCTCTGGGTCAGTGTGGTGCTGCCTCCGACTCACTGGCCACGCCAGCAGCAGCCAAGGGCTTGGGAGAAGGCAGCCAGTGGCCCCGGGTCCAACCCCAGCTCTGCTGTCTGTGACTGGGGCAACCTGGCCAGGGACTGAGGCTGTAGGAGAGGAATGTGCTTGGCACAGGGCACATCAGAGTCAGGCCCACAGCCCAGGGTCGCAAGGACAGAGATGCCTGCTCACCTGGTCACTGTGGAGCCCGCTTGTCTGCATTACTGAGCTGGCCCAAGGGACATGCTGGTTAGAAAAGTATGAGGGAGGGGACTGGTGCCTTGACAAAGGACAGCCGACACATCCGGGGGGCCGGGGGGCCTTCTCCAAGGGGAGGAGGGCAGCAAGAGCTGCAGGCTGAGAAGAGGAAGCCGTGGGGGTGGATGGGTGCATGGGGCAGCATGAGCAGCACTGGGAGGCCTGTGCCTGCCTGCTCGCCGCCGCCGACAGGTGCTGGGGGCTGGTCAGTGTGCCCCCAAGTTATGTCTGCACCCTAATTCTCGAAAGCTGGGAACCCTCAACCTGGGAATAGAGCCTTATTTGGAAAGAAGGCTTTGCAGGTAAGGTGATGAGAGTGAGGTGGGACTGGAGTGGGCGGGGTGTCACACAAGGACTGGTGGCCCCCCAGAGGGAAATCTGGACGCTAATGGGCAGAGAGAACACTGCGCAGAGACAGGTAGCTGGGAGACGGAGACATCGGAGACAGAGCCTGGAGGGAGCCGGCCCTGCCCACCCACCCCAGGGGCTGGAAGAGGCAGAAGGGCTGATCTGAGTTACACCCCCGAGGCCAGGTGTGCTGGGAAAGTGACTGGTGCCTGATTTTCATCCTGGGACTGAACCAAGGCGCTGGGAGCTGACAGGTCGTTGACAACTGGAGAGTACAAAAGTGCCTGAAAATCGGTGGGAAGCCGGCAGGACGGAGTTTGCATTCTTAGTGGAGACACACAGCCTGGATGTGCAGGGAGCGCTGTGGCGGGTCCCCGCAACGGGCAGCCAGAAGCCCGTCCACAGGTGGGCACGGCGCACTGGGGATGCTGAGCGGATAAGGCCATGGGACACCGTCCACGTCCATCCCAGGGACCCAGATTCCGGTCCTGGGGCCGCGGGAACAAGCAGGATGCATGAGTGAATTAAACAGCCGCTTCTCCCTCCTCTCTCCTGCGGCCTGCCTGCGCCTCTCCTTAAAGAAAGCGAAAGGCAGGGAGGTGCAGGGCGGGCTTACCTTGTTCCAGATGAAGGCGCCCAGCAGGTTGTTGTCGCCGAAGGGGTTGTCGGTGTTGGTGTAACCCATGTACTCCTCGCCCCAGCCCATCTTCTCGCGCTTCTTGCGCTCCTTGGCCTCCTTCTTGGCCAGCCGCCGCGCACGCTTCTCCTCGGGCGTCTCGAAGGCCTTCAGCAGTTCCTCCTGCTGCTTCCGCTCCTCACGAAGCCGCAGCCGCTCCTGCAGGCTCTGCTGTGGGCCCAGGGCTGCCTCCTCCTCCCCGCGGGGGCTCTGGGTGTGGCCTGGGGAGGCCGAGCTGGACACCGAGGAGCCGGGCGACCAAGAGCGTGTCCGCCGCTGGCGGGACCACCGGCCCCGCGGCTGCTGTCCTTGCTCATTGCCTGAGTCAGACAGAGAGGACCGGTCCCGGGAGCCCCGGTGGGGTGGTGGGGGGCTTCGGCTCTGCCTCCCTCGCCGCTGCCACCGCTCCTCCTCCAAGTCCGACCTGCAGAACGGAGGGTCCAGAGAGCCCCGCTCACTGTCTGCGGCCAGTCCCCTGCTTACAGATGGGAACTGGACATCAGCTGTGTGCTGGCCAGTTCTAGGTTCTGAGGGCACAAGCAAAGATGGATGGTCCCTGGCTCTGTGGGTTCATGTCAACAAGTGGCTGCACTGTGGCCGTGACACGATGCTGTGATGATCAACGTTAGGGGCGGCAGAGGCCAGAGGCGCTGCCTGAGTAGTGACTGGAGGAAGTGGGGGAATGCGTGATGGGGCAATCTGGGGAGATGGCTCCAGGAAGAGGGGCAGAGCATGTGCAAAGGTCCTGGGGTAGGATGGAGGCTGGTGGGCGGGAGGAACAGCAAGAGGCTGGTGTGGCTGGAGCAGAGTGAGGAGGTGGGTGGAGGGAGGGCAGGGAGATGGGATGAGCAGAAGCAGCTGGTAGTTATCTGTCCTACAGGATGGGCAGGAGTGAACTGGAGTAGAGTGGCAGGAATAGAGAGCCACAGAAGGGTACTATGAGCAGGGAACAGAATGTGTGCGAGCCCCTACAGGTGGTTCTTTAATGTTCAAGAACCTTGCAACACAGAGGACCAAGTCTGTATGTGATTAAATGCTCCACCTAATGGGCTCCTGTCAAAATCTGCAGGAGAAGTGACTGGGGGCGCCGCCTCTCGCAAAGCGCAGTCCACACACATTCCGAGGACCTGTGGTTCATGTCCTAGGCCAGAAGAACAACTTAGACAAACAACTAAATAAAATAAAGTGCTTCTCCCTCCTCTCTCTTCCCGTCTGCCTGTGCTCGCCTTCATGCCTGCCTGCACCTTTCTTAAAAAAAGAAAAAGCAGTTTTAGTATGCAGACAAATGGTCCCTGCTGTGTTCCCCTTATTCAGAGTCTATGCTCCAAGACCCCTAGTGGGTGGCTGAAATCTCAGACAGTCCCGAACTTCCCCCTTACTACATTTCTTTCTATACTTAAGCGCCTATGACAAAGTTTAACTTTTAAGTTAGGCAAAGTAAAAGGTTACGAGAATAGCTAGTATTAAAAAAAATAAAAAATGACAATATTCTGTAATAAAAGTTACGTGAGTGGGACTCTCTTCCTTTTGGAAAATACTGTGCAAACAATTCTCAGACTGGTCGATCCTGGGTCACTAGAACCGTGGATTAGCAGGAGCACGCTAAAAGTTTTCCCTCTGGACACCAAAGCTCGCATGTCCTTACATTTCCATGCATCACAGCAGCTTTTTAAAAAATTTCTACTGGATCCTGACAGCGGTGCTCCGCACACACCGCCTCCGCTGGCAGGTGTCATCGCCTGGGCTCCCCAAACCCTCCTCCATCTACCCTGTCTGTGCCCCTGCCCCGGCTGCCCTCTCGGGAAGGCCGGCGCCAGCCACTGGCTGGACAAGGGCGCCACCTCCTCGCCGCTGCTGCCACCCGCTCCAGTGCCCTCTCCACGAGAAAGCAGGGCAGTCGGAGCGCGTCACCCGCCTGTCCCCGCACCTGCGACGGCACGGCCGGCTCTCCCGTCAGCGGCAGCTCTCACTCAGCTCCCGACGCTCCGCGGGTCTCCGAGCTCACCGACGACGGGAGTCGCATCGCCAGCGCTCCTCACGCAGGGACCTCACCTGCGCTCCCGGCTCCGCCGCCGCCGCCGCCGCCGCCGCCGCCGCCGCCCCTCGTCGTCCCCACGCCTGCGGTTTCGCCGCCCATGGCTCCCGCTGCCGCTTCGGCTCCGGCTCCGGCTCCCGCTTCGGCTCCGGCTCCGCTGCCTGCGGCCCCTGCGACCCACGGACCGCGAGCGCGAGCGAGTATCGCGACCCATCGACTGGGACCGTGGCAGCGGCGCAGACAATAACATCCGGGGCCTGTGTCGGGGGCCTTCCTCGCCCGCGGCGCTTATCGGGGTGTCCCATCCACGCCTGAACCGGGAGATAAAGACGCATCCCGTCGACCCCTCCCGCAGTGACTTCGACACCCCTTAACCTCGCCATTCTTCCTAAGCAAGTTCCGCGAGATGGACTCTTGACTGGCCTATCGCCCCAGGGGGCGGGGCCCATTCTTCAGGCAGTACCAGGGTCAGCCCCACGTGGGTCCTCGTGCCTGAGGCCTCTTGAAGGAGGCGGGAGCCAGGACAAACCAGGAACTATGAGTAGGGCGGGGCCTAGAGGCGGTCTCAAGAAGCAAATCCGGGAAGTGGAGTCCGCGCTGGGCGGGACTTAGGAGGCGTGGCCAAGGGAAGACGCGGCCCCAGTCCGGCTCTTAGTGGGCGGAACCCGGGGACGTGGGACCAAGCAGCAGCGGCTCCAGATCGGAAGTGGAACTGACGGAGGTGGGGCCTACGAGGACCAGTCAATGGAAGGCGTGGCCTTGGGGACGGGCCCGGAAGCGCAGGTTCAGAGTCCAGACTCCGGCAGAAGGGGATGGTGGGCGTCTAGGGACAGACTGGAAAACTTCGATGCTGGGCTGACCTGTGTGTCATCTTGTTCCGTCACCTGCCAGTGATTACTACTTGGTTATTTCAGGGCTAAACTTTTATTCTCAACTCGGGGAAAGCACAGAGTTCCCCATCAACCCGATTTATAGTCAGGAGAAAGGAAGGGCTCAGGGCAGAAGGCTCACGCGACCGCGCCTTTCCCTGTCCCCGGTGAGGAGGCGGAAGTAGCTGGGAGCCCTGGGGATGAAGCGGGGGCTTCGGGGAGCAGAGCTGGAGGCCTAGAGATCAGGAAGCTGTGAAGTGGTGCTCCCGGCATCCCACACCCGCCCTGGAGGATGACGACCAACATTTTAATTGACCTTTTTTCGGTGTTTATCTCAAAATACAACTTTCTAAGACCACCTCCACTGCCGGCTTTGTATGCTGTGCTTCGTGCCGAGGCATGGGATGAAGCCTCCTCCTGGGAACATCGAGAGATGCCGTCCCACCCTTGGGGACTGACCAGGAAGCTGGGACGGCCCCAGACGGGAAGGACACGTCTGCTGAGTTCCCCCATCCCCGCGACTGCTTGCGTACTAGCCTCACACGGAAGGACGCACACGCGACTGCGCATGCGCACCAGGTGGCGACCCAGCCCGGTGGCTCGGCCTCTGATTGAAACGCCGTCTCCACCGGCCGCGGCCCAAACAGTCTCTTCCTTTCCTGCGGAGCCTGGGACAAATCCCTTCCCCTTTAATTGGGGACCAGGCATTGCTCAGTTGGAGCAACGCTGGCAGGACAAACACGAAACTTTACGGGGTGCAGGGCTGCAGGGATGAACTGGACCACAGAGGGAGTAACAGTGACCGAGGCGATTCAGGTCGTTATTAGACATGTTACCGAGGCGGCTTCCAGCTATGCTTCAAAGCCAGCCCCCCAGCCCCCCGCAGACCCCCAGAGAGGCAGCGTTCAGATGCTCGTTAACCCGATTTATTAGAGATCTCTTCAACTTACAAAGAGGGCGGGGTTGCGGGGACGGGGGTCCGGGCTGCGTACGAGTGTCATCTGGGGCCAGCCGTTCTGCGGACGGGTGACGGGGCGCCCTAGCTCCGGCTCTGAGCAGGAGGGCGCCCCTGGCCCCAGGGGCCGCGCTCCGGATTGTCGCACGCCAGACACCGGCTTGAGCACGCCGCCCTGGTGAGAGTTAAGACACACAAGGTTTGCAGATTCGCTGTGTTTCAACATCAGTACGGCCCTAAAAACAAGACGAGGTGGGGTGGGGGCAATGCAACAGAGCCCCGGGAAGGCGGTGGGCGCCCGTCCTGAGGGGGCTGAGGGGCCGCAGCGACAGTACCGTGGCCGGGTCCCCGGGGGCGGGGTATTGCACTGAGCCAGTTGCTGGAGGGGGCGGTGGGGGAGCAGAGGACGCAGGGGCTGGGCCCTGTCAGTCAAAGAAGACACCTTTACAGAACAGCACCCCACTGCCATGCCGCCACATTGTCCATCCTCAGCAACAGCGGCCTGGAGGGACCCAGCTGACACCACAGTATCTACAGATCCTTCTCCTGGAGGCTTCTCTCCACTGCGGAAACACCTCCTGCTTCTGCCTCCAAGGCCGGCCCTTGGGACAGGACGGACTGCAGCCCAGACAGGTCTCCCCAGGAGCCTTCGTGATGTCACCGCAAAGTCCAAGTGTCATGATATGCAGGGCTAGTGCGTTCCTCCCAGCCCATGTGTCCAGGACCCGCAGGACAGCGGGCGGCCCCTCTTGACTCCCGAAGCTTCCCTGGCAGCAGGGCCCCGCCCGGGACAGTGCTTGTGTTCCGGTCACCCACACAGGACTCAGGATGCCATGGGCGGGGACTCCTGTCCCTGTTGGTCCTCAGCGTCTCAGCTGCACCTTCAGACCTCGGTGGGGTGGGCTGGCAGGTGACGCGGAGCCCACAGGCAGCACCTTGCTGCAATCCAGGCAGGGACATTGCCTGGCGCTGTGCTCCTTGGGTGGGAGGGAGAGGACATCATTTTGTTTCCTAACTGGGCCACCAGCGACCTGGCAGAGACGGGTCTCCTCGTTACCCGATGTGTGAGGGGTGAGCTCCAGGGCCACAGCCAGTTCTCCAAAAGTCCCTCCGGGCTGGGCCGCAGAGACAGGCCCCCCAGCAGGCAGCTGCACCTCCTCCGGGGAGGCCAGAGCTGGGGAGGCCCTCTCACGTGGGTGAGGGTCTGCAGCGTAAGAGGACTGTCCCCGAGAGGGGTCACCACTCAGGAGAGGGTCGTGTGTCTGCCTGATTTTAGGAGACACCCAGTGAAGCGGTCAGCGGGGTCTCTGGGTCCTTGGTGGCGGCCCCTTCTGCAGATGGCAAGACTCTAAACTGCTTTCCACAAAGACTCCCGTCGCCTTCCATCCACAGGCCCAGCGTCACCATCAGTTCCACAGGACAGCAGAGACCCAGCTCCTGTGGTCATGTCACATGGGCCAGCCCCTTCTTCAGGACTTTAGTCTTCTGATACTAAGTGGTCCATGTCATCAGGAGGAGAAAGGGGCCCGGGGCCCTGAGTTCCACTGAGAGGGGCGCCGTGGGTGTCCCCAAGGACAAGGTCCAGCGCCGAGCCACTCGGCCGGCCAACCTGAGCCAAGAGCGCCCCCGGGTGGCCCTTTCTCCCTGGCACTGCATCTGAGGGGGAGCAGGGCCGAGCAAGGAGCCCCGCCAGTACCTTGGAGGATTTCAGCCAGAGTGACCACGCAGGTGCCGCTGGGTCCTGGCTGCCGCCGCTGGGCAGACCATTCCCGCAGCGGGACACATGCAAAGACAGCCACGAACCAAAAGGGGCGGCGGGCAGCGTCGCTTCCTTTCCCGGTGTGTGGCTTTTTTTTTTTTCCTTTTTCTCAAAAAGCACACAGACTGTCGCTGTGCCAAGGGTAGGGCACAAAGTAAATACGAGGCGAGGGCTCGGGAGAGCTCACAGTGTCGCGGGCGCAGGTCGCTGCTGGGAGCCCGCGGGCCGGCCCACGGCGCGGGGCGGGCGGCGGGCGGGCGGGCGTCTCCCGAGCTCTGGGCCGGCCGGCGGGCAGCAGGCAGGGCGGCGGGCCTCGGCCGGGGTCACTGCATAGAAATTACTGCAGAGACAAGGGAGTGGGTGAGGGCATGGGGGAGGCAGGACGACGCTGCCGCCGGCCTCCCGCGGCGTGGCCGGGTCGTAAGGTCCAGCACAGGCCCTTACTCACCCACCCGCCACCCAGCGCTCGAGCCCCTCCCGTCCCAGGCCTCAGTCTCCCCGGCGGCCCCTGCGCATCTGGGGGCCTGGCGCTGGGCCCGGGCGGCGGCGCACTTACGGTGTCGCTCTCGCCGTCGGAGGCCGGCTGGGCGCGCGCGCTATAGTGGAGCGGGGAATACACCCAGCTCCTCTCGTCCGTGGGCTGGAGGGCGGGCGGGCGGGCGGGCGGCGCGTGCAGGAGGGGCGCAGAAGAGCAGGGTGCAGGCGCGAGAGGCAGAGGGAGAAGGAAGAAACAGAAATAAAAGAGGCGACCCCCACGCAGGCCGGCGGAGCTGCTCAGTCGGCGCCCCTCCCTGGGGCCGGGCACCCCCTGGCGCCCGGTGCGGGGCGGGGCGGGCCGGGCGTGCAGCGAGCAGTGAGTGGGGGAGGGCAGGGGCACAGCAGAGGTGGGACGTCTGAGCTCTGTCCTAACACAGTGGCACCCTGCTTCAGCGCCTGCCAGCCACCTGGGTGCAGGGGGAACCCCTTTCCAGAAGCCTCTCCAGACAGGCTGCCCCTCGGCAGCCCAGGGGACACACAGCCAGGTCTTGGGCACTGAGAGGCCACCTAGCGGTCTTCCAGCTGTGTCTGGGGCGGGGTCCCCGGCTGGCCCAGAACATGGGGTGCAATCCTGCAACACCCACACGCGGGTCACCCCAGCTTGCTTCCTTCTCTGCTGGGGGACCCTGCATGCCCAGTGATGCTTCTGGTCTTGGCCTGGGGCTCTGGGCCTGAGCAGGCACCTGGCCACCCCCACACCTGGGTGTCCCCACCCTAAACTCACCAGGTGACAATCCCACTGCTCTGAAGGCATGCCGCCGCTCAACTCTTGGGGTGCCCCCCACACCCTGGGTTTCACCTGCTGCCTCTCCACCCGGGGCGGCCGCTGGGCCCTGTGCCTGATACCCCAGCCCCCCTCTGCCCTGCCCGGCCAGGTCCTGCTCCCTGTGTGGGGCAGCTGGGCCTCGGGCCGGGGCCCTGAGCGCCATGTCCACCTGTGAACAGTTGGGACCAAGGTGTATGGGGCACCAGCGGCGTCTGTCCCCATGTGTGACAAAACCACCCGGGCGCCTCCAACTCCCTGCCCTGGACCCGGGAGGGCAGGCTGGCCGTCTGTGGCCTCGAGTCCAGTGCCCCCTGGGACCCAGACCTGGGACAAGGTCCCTGACGACGAGGGTCCTCAGGGAACCCTATAAAAAGCAGGGCCAGGTGCCCCTAGGAGAGCAGCGGTTAGATAATCGCCTCTGAAGCACGCAGGCCACATGCCCCGGGGTTCAAGTTCCAGGTCCAGGGGAAAGTGTGGACGACTAAATAAAGCAAAGTGCCTCTTCTCCTGGCCTCTACCTGCCTGCCTACATGCCTGCCTGCACCTTTCCTGAAAAAAATAAAAAAAAAAAAGCGACCTGGGGAGGGAGGCGGCAGGGCCCGACGCCTCAGTGGCCCAGCGAGGTGGGGCCCCCAAGCTCCTCCGAGCGGCTGCATGCGCTGCCTCTGCAGGGCGCCTGCCGGGTCCTCCCAGGGGCCCACTGGCCCTCTGATGGGTTCGCTCCTGCGCAGGGCCCGCCCTGCAGTGGCCCATGGGGACTGCTGGTGTCCCCAGCTGTGAGGTCATCTCTGGGGTGCGGCGTCCCTGTCTTGGGAGGGCAGAGCGGGGCTCGTGGTGGCCTGGGCATCCGCCTGGCTCCAGGCAGGCTCGGCGGCCGCCTGGGCCGTCGCCTACCGCACGCAAGAACAGGCACCGAGGCTGCTGCCGTGTCCCACGCACACCCGGGTTGGGGGGCGCCTCCTGGACGCGGCTGCTTGGGGTTCGATTTCTGATTTCATCTAAGCAGGACGGTGTGTGCTTGCAGGGGAGCCGAGGCCTCAGTTTCTCCAGTTGAGAGATGGGAGCGGAGGGCACTTCCACAGTGAAGGGACCACCTGTCACCCCTTCGGCGTGTAGGCGCCCGGGCCCAGGAAACTGAAGGCAACGAGGCCCCCATGTGTGAGAAGCGACCCCCCCGGTGGAGCAGCAGCTAGGTCAGTCACCTCTGATGGAGTGCAGACCGCAAACCCCTGGGTTCGAGTCCCAGGTGCGGGAGGAACAACCAAGTGTCGACAAATACATCAAAATAAAGCTGCTTCTCCTCCTCCCTCCCCCTGCCTGCCTGCTCTTCTTCAGTCCTGCCTGCGCCTTCCCTTTATTTAAAAAGAGAAGTGACAGCCTGCCATGCTCCTGAGTCGAGAGGCTGGGACAAGGGCAGAGGCGGTGGGGGTCAAACACAGACCCCCATGCTGGGCAGCCCAGCATCCCTGCCACGGCGGTGCACACGAATTAGTGGCTCCTGTCCCCAAGCTCCCGCTCAGAGGACGAGGGCAGCCAGGCCCAGGCTCCTGCTGCCCGCATGGCGGTCAGGCTCGGGCGCCCTGGGGCCTGCAGTGTCACTTACAGTCCCTGAGGAGCTCAGTGTCACGGCCCGCAGTCGGCGACGCTGGGGAGAGTAAATCCAGTACCGCCCATCGGAGAACTGGTGGGCGGGCGGGAGGAGGAAGCAAGAGAGGACAGGGTGAGGGGACAGGGGATGGGGCTCAGGAGTCAGGCAGGAGGGCGCCGGGCGGGCAGCGGAGGGCCGAGCAGGATGGGGAAGGGGCCTGGGACCTGTCACCTTCTCTGCTGCCCACTGGAGAGCCAGACGCACAAGGACGTGGCCCTCAGGCCATGTCACACAGACCAGAGAGGGACAGAGCCCAGGGAAAGAGGCAAAATGAGCTGGGGTGCAGGAGCCAGAGGACAGCTGAGTTAGTGGGGAAGCAGTAGCCCGGCCCATGGGGAGGCGGGAGGGGGACACAGTCTGGGAAGAGCCGCCGCCAGAGCCAGTGGGTGCTGGGGAGGCCGCCCCATGACCGGCTGTGCTGTCAGCGGGTCGACAGGGCCGCTTCCTGGCCGCCTCACCTGCCGGCCTGCAGCAGAGACCATGTGTGGGGCGCCCTGCTGTGGGGAGGGGCGTCCAGGGACAGGGCCCCTTCCCATTCCCAAGGACCCAGCCTGTCACTGGATGTGGTTGTGAGGTTGGCCATATGAAGCCCCCTTGACGAGAGTCCCAGCGGGAGGAGACGGGTCATTTCCAGCCCTGCTGCCCCAGGACCCAGGGCCTCAGGACATGGCCGGCTGGTGTGGCTGGGGACACACAGTGGTCAGAGGCCCGGATGGCGGGGGCCCTGCAGGAGTGTGGCCGCGCCGGTGTGGGAGCTCTGCCCTGAGGGTGCAGAGTGCAGGACATGAGCCTTCTGGGTGGGCGTGTCTGGATGAGTGTGTGCTGCCCGCGCGCAGGTGTGTGTGTGAACATGTGAGCACGTGCGGGCGCCCACATCTGGTCCAGGCCCGGGACTTACAAAGTAGATGTCGGTGGCAGGCGCTTCCTCCTCGTCCGAGGCCTGGCTGGCGGGTTCCGAGGCCTGGCTAGTGGTCTCCGCTTCGGCTGCAGCAGAGGCCGCAGTGACAGAAGCATCCGCCGGGGAAGCCTCCACCCTGGGGACACAGGACACAGGTGTCCAGGGGACAGCACCGCCCTCCCAGCCCTCGCCTGCTCCCTCCCTGTGGCTGTTCAGGGCCAGGTCACAGCTCCTCAGGCGGCGGCCTGCTGTCCAATGTGCCACATGGGGACACTGGGGCTCAGAGGGACAGACCCTGGGGTCCTGTACTGTTTCCTCCTCACGAAACTGAGGGCGAGGGTGAGTGGGTGAAATGCCTCTAGCTGGGGCCTCGTTCTCAGTGAAGTCCGAGTCCTGTTATTTTTCTGGTGGGCTGGGGGGCAGAGGTCAGATAAACCCCGCACCGCGAGACTCGAGTTTGCGCACCCCGGCCATGGAGCCGTCAGGTACGTGGGGTGCAGCCCACCTAGATCCCAAGGACCCAGGTTCACGTCCCAGGGCCGGGGGAATAGCCAAGGTGAAGGACTAAATCAATGCTCCTTCCTCCTCTCTCCTGCTGGCACCTGTCCTTTAAACACAAGAACTTCAGCTAATGGCCAGTTGACGGTGATCGAACAGAACAGGTGTGTGTGCGCACGTGTGCTTGTACGTGTGTGTGAAATAGTCTTAACGGCAGCTGCAGATAAGGACTCTGGAAACAGAAGCTCTAGAAGAGTGAAGATGAAACAACGAGAAAGGGAAGAAAGATTTGAGCCCAGTTTGCTGGCAGATTTAAAGAGACCGAGGACAGGAGGAGCAAGACGGAGAGGGAGGGACCGTGACAATGGGTACAGGGACAGGACAGGCCTAGAGAGAACTGCTCCTCCCTCAGCAGAGAACATTTCTCCCAGAAGCCCACAGGCATTTACAAATACTGGATTTTGTACTTGGCTACACAGCTTTCTGAAAAAACAAATAGGCATGGACTCTGAAGATTTTTTTCTTCAAACGAACGCCTATTAAAGTCGTCAACTAGTGAAAGGGCACACACACAAAATCCTTAAATACAGGGGAGTTAAGGGCGCCCTGGTGGCCTAGCACAGCTGGGAGCAGAGCACATACATCCAAAGGTCCTGGGTTCAAGACCCTGGAAGGGGAACAACCAGTGTGAACAACTAAATAAAAACAAAGCACAAAAAAAAACCCCAAAACAAAACAGCCTTGGAAGTTAAGACGCGCCCAAACAGCCCTTAACGCAAGTCTGTCTCCTCAGCACTGCAGACGCTGGGGACATCAGTTCAGGTGGCGCTCTGGGGGGTGTCTTGGTCTCCGTGGGTGTAAGCAGCACCCTGCACCACCCCTCATGCCAGGAGCCGCTCAAGTGTGACACCGGCAAGTCCGCAGATGTTCCCCAGTGTCCCTGGGGGCAGGATCAGCCTTAGACCCAGGAAGTGGAAGGAAAGGGCTAACACCCCACCAAAACAGAACGCTAGGGCACCCGTGTTGGGGACCGAGGACACCGCAGGGCCTGAACTAACAGTCAAAAACAGCGAGAGATGAAGTGACTGAGAAACAGGAAAGGCTAAGGGCTGGGGAGGAGGCAGGTGACGGGAGAGGAAGGACCTCAGAAGGTGGAGGGAGTCTGAGAGCGGGGACCGGCGCAGTCCCAGCTCCATGCCTTCCCTACTAGCCTGACAATGGCTCCATGGGACTACACTTCCCAGCCCACCGTGCTGCAGGCTGACCCTGAGATGGACTACACTGCCCAGCATGCCTTGCTGCAGGCTGACCCTGAGATGGACTACACTTTCCAGCCGGCCTTGCTGCAGGCTGACCCTGAGATGGACTACACTGCCCAGCATGCCTTGCTGCCAGTGGGGCACCTGATCCGGCTCACCAATGGAAGGGGCACCCGCGCACCACTGCTCACCCTGCGTCCTCCTCGGGAACCGTGATCTCCACGCTGCATGCGGGCTCCACCCGCACAGTGATCTGCTGCAGATCCTCCTCTGCGTGATGCACCTCCTCCTGGGGCCTGTGGCCAAGGAAGCCGAGCCTCAGTTTCCCTCCCCAGTTTCCCTCCCATCTGCCCCCTGCCCTCGGGGCACCGGGGCTGGCGGATGCACACACAGGGGCCACCGCCCTGGTGGGGCAAAAGAGGGCAGGGACGGGTCCTGCACGGCCTTCCTCCCTCTCAGGATGAAAAGCGCGGACAGGCCGGTCGACCCGGCAGAGTGCGCGTCTGACTGCGAGTGACTGGCGCCTGAGGGTCTAGGGCCTGTCAGTACTTAAATCTGCCTGGGAGAGGTCAGAGGGGCGGGTGCCGGGGGCATCTCACCGGCCATCCTGTCCAGAGGAATGTGTGCGCCGCCTGCAGGGACCAAGCAGGGGACTGGTGAGGGAGGCCGGCCCCTGGTCCCGCCCTGCCCCCAGATCCCTAGGGGCAACCCCTAGTCTGCTCACCTGTACCGAGGCTGCTCCGACGTCTCGGAGGGAGACCGCTCGGGAATGGACAGGGACGTGGAGGACAGGGTCGTGGCGATGGAGGCAGTAGTGGCCTCCTCAAAAGAGGGTGGTGTGCAGGGAAGCAGGTCTGGCCGACCTGTGGGGAGGCAGCGGTGGGCTCACCTTCCGCCTCCCACCCAGCACCCTGCTCTTTAGGAGGGTAGACACGCTGAAATTGCCTCTGCTCTCAAATCCAACCCTGGCCCAGGCCCCACTGGGGCATTTGCCCCGTCCCCTTCTCCCCCTCCCCACTCTGCTCCAGTCACCCAGCCCCTAGTTCAAGGAGGCACCCTCTTGCCCCAGGACCTTTGCACATGCTCTTTCTCCCTTTCTGCTGCTATTCCCCCAGCTCCTCCCTGTTTGGTAGATTTGCGCTTGGAGCTGGGGGGCCCTTGTAGAACCTTCCAACCCCATGAGTGGCTTGTCTTTCAGGTCTCTGCACCTTGGTGACATGAAGGGAGGCTGTCGTCCTGGGGTAGCAGCTCAGCTGCTTCCCCTCCCTAGTGCCCACAGACCCTGGAGGCGCCCCTCCTGCCCAGCACCGCCAGTCACCTTCGTCCTCAAGTGTGGGGTAGCTGCGGGCCCCCCGCAGGTCATACTGCGCGTCCTCCCGCTCGCTGGGGATCTGGCTGGCCGAGAAGGCGGCTGTGGGCCCCAGGGGCTTGACGGCCAGCAAGGCGCCTCGGCCCTTCTTAGACGGTGACGACTTCAGGGCTGCAGAGGGGCAGGTGCTGGGGCAACGGCAGGGCACAGGCCCCCTGCCCACCTCCACCCCTCTGTCCCGGGGGCCACCCTGCCCAGCTGGCAGACAGGCGGTGCCCCAGAGGACCCAGGGCCTCCAGAAAGCGCAGCGGGATCAGCATGCGCCCACATCTGCGGGTGCTGCGGACTTCGTGCCCGTTTGTCTAGAGCCCACAGCAGCAGGGGCCCCCACTTCCAGAGAAGACACAGGGCTGCATGCAGGGCGTGTGGCCTGGCCCCTGGCGGCAACCATCACCCTCCTGCGACCTGTGAGCCCAGCGCGGCACAGCTCCCGGCACACGGCCATCACTGCGAAGGCCTCTGAGCTCGGCGGGCTGGGTGGGCCGCCCCCGATCTCTGTGTCTGTGCCCCCTGCTCCCCGCTGACTGGCGCCCAGTGCCCGCTGGTGCCGCCTCTCCTCGCTGATGTGGGAAGTGGGCGAAGCCTCCCCGCCAAGAGTAAACACATCTCACCCTCCAGGGCTGTCCGGAGCGGAACCGAGGCAAGGCCCGGGCCCCGCCCCCGAGCCGCACAGCCGCGCCCCCGAGCCCCACAGCCGCGCCCCCACGCCCGCAGGGCGGGTACTCACAGGAGTTCTTCCGGAAGACGGTGTTGCTCATGAACTTGAAGAAGCGCTCGGCATAGAAGCTGGGCCGGTGCACAGAGACAGTGTCCTGGAAAAGAAGCGGAGACAGGGTGCCACCTCCTGTGTGAGGGGGACACGGGTCCAGAGTCCCGGGCTTCTGCAGGGGGACCCGGGACGCGGGGAACTGAGGCTGGGCAGCTTTCGTCACTAGAAGCCACTTGTATTTGTCCGCGAATGGAATCACTCTTCTAAGAAATAACTAAATTTCTGAGGGTCAGCGAAGCACTTTGCGACACCCTACACCTGTCCTATCATTAAGGTTTCCCCGGCACCCGGGCCGCCCAGCCGGGGGCGCTGCTGCGGCCGGGACCCAGAGGGAAAACTACACTTCCCATGCTCCTCTGCGCGCGGCACCGGGCCACGCCCCCCAGTGGTGAGTCTCCGCCTTGGAGGGAAGGGGCCTCCCTGCTCCTCGCCCCTCCCTCCCTCCCTGGGGCCAGGTTCCAGGGGTGACTGGGGGTGTGTAGTGACACGGCACCGCAGGGCCACCCCCCAGTCCTAGATGGCTCATGGCTGAACTAGCACTGTGACCCAGGTTTGACGCCCCCACCCCGGAGCAGGCGCGATCACGCCCTCCCTGGGCCGGGACTGGACTTAGAGACACACAGGCATGGGGCCTCTGCTCCGAAGTAAGACCGGTCCAGAGGGGGCGGAGCCTGGCCTGGGAGAAGGTCACGTGTGGGCTGCCTGGTGGAGTGAGGGACACTCACCCCGTCGTGGACAAGCGCCTTCCAGGTGTGCTCCAGCTTCTTGATGAACCTGAGGAGAAAACAGGACGTCAACCAAACCTGCAGCGCCAGGGTGTCCCAGCAACACTAGGGACACAGCAGTCGTCATGAGGGCGGGCACTGCTGGTCTCGAGGAACTCAGGCCTAACCTCTGCCTGCGTCCCTGTCCCCTTTCCCACCACCGCAGCCTCTTCCTCCAGGAAGCCTTCCCAGACTCCCCAGTCTGCAAGGGAGGGAGCAGAAACCCTGGCTTGTTCCGTCAAAAGATCCTACTCAGGCAGGGGGCGAGGTCAGCTCTTTGGTGAAAGGGACAGTCCAGGGGCAGGCATAGGGTTTTAATCAGAGAAATCTGCAAAGGCATGGCCGGGTAACCGGGTTTGTGGGGTGTGGATGGGAAATAAACTCTCCCATGTCTGGAAGTGTCGCTAAAAACAAGCTGATAATGACTTAAAATGCCATAAAGTTCATGAAGGTCAGCCAAGACTCCTGTCCACATCGCAACCACGAGGCATGCACGCATTTATTTCCACGGCTTGTCGGAACTTTCCAGAGACCGAGTGGCATGCCTCTGACTGGTCTCTTTAGCCCTGGCCCAGCCTCGGCCGACCTGTCTGCTGGGCCCAAAGGCCTCCCTTTCGGGCTCTTGAGGCGCCAGTAACAGCAGGTTCTGAAGGCTTGGGGAGCGGAGACCCACCTGTAGGACTGCAGGATGTCGATAATCCCGATGTGCAGCAGCAGACGCTCTCCGCGGCCATTCACAGCTGGGATCCCGCCCATCCTGGGGGGACACAGCTGTCAGCGGCTGGGGCCCCCATTCTGAAGTCCCCACCCTGAAGTCAACCTATGTGCATGGGGTCGCTCACAGATCCAGAGGGGAGTTGGCGGAGGGGTCATGGCTTCCAGACACAGGTGTGCACACGCCCCATGCACACACCAGACACGTGCGTGCAAACACACGGACCTGTGTGCACAGCCGCACGCGGGTCTGCACACGCCAGTCCACACATGCACAGGCGTGCACTCACACATGTGCACGCCTTCATGGGCACACCCGCACGCTTCATGTACACACGCAAATGCACACGCTTGCACACACGCACACACAATATGCACACGCAGGCAACCCGTGCAAATGCACACGCTTGCACACACACTCATAGGCACACACAATATGCATACGCGGGCACAGCCGTGCATATGCTCACACTTGCACACACGCACTCCCACACACACACCTATGCATACTCACGTGCACGCACGCTCAGCTCTGGAGGCCCACGCCCCTAGGCTGGGCTCTGGTGGCAGGCCCCAGCTCGGGTTAGTGAGGCACAGGGAACAGCCGCCAGCTGCCACAAAGCTCCCACTCAAGACTCAGGCCCCGCAGGCTCCCTCACTCCACACCCCGGGCTCACCTGCGCCCTGCGGGCCCCGCCAGGCCCCCTACAGGCCCTACAAACATCAAGTCATTTTGAGGACAGTCGGGGCCTTTGCACATGCCACTCCTGCCACACCCAGTGAGGCGAGACCCCTGGTCCTGTGACAGGCCAGGGTGAAGCGGGAGGAGAACACCTGGGCTCCAGGGCCTGCTGGCCGTGGCCCCTCTGAGCCTCTGTCCCTAGCTGCGGATGGGGAGATTACACCATGCCCTACAGGGTCCCAAGGGCTGAATGGGATACCGAGTGCAGGCCCATCAGTTCCAAGCACGGTCAGTGCACGGTGATGGGGACGGTCACCAACTCTGTCTAGAGCTGCTGCGACTCAGGGTGGCTCTGCCCCCCCGACCCTGGGGACACAGGCTGTCTATGACCATCACATTGGGGGAGTCCTGGCAGAGTGGGTGGGGCAGGGGTGCTGCTCCCCCAGCCCGAGTCCAGGACAGTCCCCAGAAAGTGACCTTCTGATGGCAGCTGTATGGAGGACAGAAAACCGCCCGTCTGTCCCCAGTCCCAGGGCAGGGTCAGGTCAGCAGGTCACTGCAGTTGGGGGGCCCACACACCTTCCTCTCTGATCCCTCCCACCTTGTCACCTGTCACAGTCACCTTTGTCCCTGGAGACTGATGTAATGCTGCCCACAGAGGATGTGGGGTTTGTCCCCTGCTCCGAGCCCCCTCACTATCACTTCCACATCCCCGCCCATCTGAGCCCCCAGCTCACTCCCCCGCACCCTATTCACCCAGCCTGGGGCCCAGGGCAGGCAGGGGTCGTCCCCCTGGATGGCATCTATGGGCTCCTCCATTGCCCGCCGCCCAGCCACCTACGTGTCATCCGTCTCGATGGCCTCCCCGCGCGCGGCACCGCCCTGGATGGACTCCATGGCTGTGGAGTAGAGCGCCTTCTGGCCCAGCGGTCGCTTCTCGTCAGCCGTGCTGTGCGGGCCCTCAGCCCGCCGCTCGCGCTCCTGCTGGTCCATGTTGTGGACGCCCAGCAGCAGGCTGTAGTCCATGATCTTGAAGCTCTCCAGCACCTGCGGGCGGGAGCGTCAGGGCGACCCCGCCCTGCCCCGAAGTGCCCCGCCCCCAGCGCCCCGCCCCGCCCCGCCCCCAGCGCCCCCGCCCCCAGCGCCCCGCCCCGAGGTGCTCCCCCCTCCACCACGCAGCGCTCCGCCCCGCCCCGCCCCGCCCCGGCCGTGGGAGGCACTGCGATCAGCAGCCGCGTCGCGAGCCGGGCTCCCGCCAGGCCGTCCCCAGCGCCCGGCCCGACCCGAGCGCGGCCCTGGCTCGACGGGCCGCCTCACCAGGCAGTCGCGCTGCAGCGTCTTGACGAGCGCGGAGAAGGTGTCGGCGTCCAGCAGCAGCCCCTCGGGCATGTCCTGGATGAAATCCAGGTCCTTGTAGGTGGGGATGCTCTTCTCCTTCTCCTTCTTGCTGGCGCGCCGCTTGTAGGTGGAGCCCTTGAGGTCGAACTTGAGATGCATCTTGACGACGCGCGGCAGGATGTTGTTCATCACCACCACGCGGATGTTCTTGCCCCCCGACTGCACGCAGTACAGCCCGTAGAACTTGGGCAGCAGGGTCCGGGGGTTCTGGTTGAGGTTCTGGGCGGGGGGGGGGGCGGGGAGCGAGTGGAAGAGCCGCTTCCCAGCCCGCCCGCCCCCCGCCCGCCCCCGCTTGGGGTCTCGAGAGAGGGCCCCACCCCGGACTCCTTTACAACCACTTGCTTTAAGCCTGGATTCACCTGCCCTTCCCTGCACCCCGACTTTACACAGGTTACCCCCCAGGCCGGCTTCCCATAGGCCAGCCCCACTTCCTGGCCCCCCCACCCCGAAGCAACCAGGGCGGGGGCACAGACTCAGCCCAAGGGCCACACGGGTGATGACCCTTTGTTTGGCTACCGCTGAAACCTAAGATCAGTTTACTCTCATCGATTCAATTTAATTGTCCATCTTGGTTGGTCTCCCGGCGGGGAGCTCCAGCTGGGGTCTTTGGGATGGATGTGGACTGTGCTTGGCTGCAGGCGGTGGACCAAACAGTTCCTCCAAGGGTGGGGGGTACCAGTTAAGAATGGTTTATGTGGCTGGGAGGTTGGAATAACTCAAGGAAAATAGCCTTTGGGACGGGTGCAAAGCGCCTAAGTGCACATCTCAGCTGTAAATAAAGCTTTATCGGCACTGACCCCGCCAGAGCCAAGTTGGGGGCCAGACAGCCAGCTGCAAAACTCCATGATTTACCGTGTGGCTCCACTGGCAAGTCCCAATCTCAGGGGGCTAGGGTCGCACCCCAGGCATATGCAGCGGAGAGACCCCCAAGGGAGCGTGAGGGAGTCGGCACTGGGGGAGACGCCTCCTTGGTGCATCAGCTGGGGGAGCCCAAATCTGAAGCCCCTATTCCCACACCCCCGGGTGGTGAGTCACAGGGGACAGGAGGCAGGCAGAACCACTTCCGCCAGCAGCCAGTCCCATGCGCACGCCAGCTGGTGGCCCAGCCCCTCCTCCCTACGAGTGGTGAGTCATGGGCTGTGAGGCACCCACCCACGAGCCCCGTTTTCTGGGACCCAGGACTTGGGTTGGGGGTGCAGGAAATGGGAAGGAGGTGGGGGTGGCCCCAGAGGGCCACATTTGCTGGGAATGTGGGGGGCAGGCCTCAAGGGCCCGGGCACACTTGTCTGAGGGGCCTCACCTGCAGAAAGGGGCAGGGACTGGGCGGAACTGCTGTGCTGGGGGTAGGTCGGGGCAGGGGGGACGGGCAGGAGAGGAACCACCCGAAAGGCCAGGCACCCACCATGTAGTAGCCGGGCAGCAGCTTCTGCAGGAACTCGGCCTCCTTGTGCATGACAGTCTTGATGATGAACTCGTCGTCGCTGGTCACGTAGAACAGGGAACCGCTGGCGCCCGGGTTGGATAGCTCGATCAGCGGCTCGTTGCACAGTGAATACTGAAAAGGGGGCGCGGTGAGCGGGGCAGGCATGCCGCTCCCCAGCCCTGGGCCACCAATGACCTGGGTCTGCTCACCGGACCTGAGCAGGGCCGGCCCAGAGGCAGGGAGGAGACCCACGAAATGTGGGCAGGAGAGTGATAGGGCCGTGCAGAGCACGCGGCCAGCACAGCGGACACGCAGTGGTGCGGGGCTGTTTGTTACTCAGCACGGCCAGGCTGACCGATACAAGGTCGTGGAGCCTCCTGCACTCAGGCGGGCGGAGTGCAGAGCCTGTGGGGCCACGGCCTGTAAAAGACACTGGACTGCTCAGACCCGCTCCTCTGGGGCTGCCGGGTCGGAGCCTGGGGTCCTCAGACAGAGGAAAGGGGCCGTGCAGGTGATGCCGCCAGGAGCACACATGGGGGGCGTGGGGGTGCTCGGACCGACAGTGCCCCCATCCAGATCTGACACTAACAAGGCAGACACTGCCCCTGGAGCCGTGGGAAACTGAGTCAGGCTTCAGTCAGCTCCTGGGCCCCGTCCCAGCCTGGGGAGCAGCAGAGACCCAAACAGGCTGAGCCCCCAGCTCTCAGAGCTGACATTTGAGAGGGACCAGACAGTGAAATGGTGTCTGAGGGTGATGAGCAAAGCCCTGCAGGCTCAAAGTGCAGAGTATGAAGGAGGAGGCCACGCGAGAAAGAGGGTCAAGGAAGGACATTCACTCCAAGGAGCTGAATCTGAGCAAGAGATGGTGATGGAGCAAAGGCCCCGGGGCAGGGGCGGGCCTGGCCTGTGGGAGGAGCAAAGAGGAGCCCGGCTGGGGGTGTGGGTGCAGGCAGCTCAGGAAGGTACAGTCACAGCCCAGGGCCCTGGATGGGACCCCGGTGGGCAGGGGTGCAGAGGGGAGGTGCCGGAGGAGCTGGCCCAGGGGAGTCGTGGAAGGAGAGAAGTGGTTGGATTCAGAGGCATCCTGACCCTGGGCAGACACGTCCGCATGCTGCCAGTTTGGCCCTGTCTGTCCCATCTGCCCGATTCGGAGGCATCCTGACCCTAGGCAGACACGTCCGCATGCTGCCAGTTTGGCCCTGTCTGTCCCATCTGCCCGATTCGGAGGCATCCTGACCCTGGGCAGACACGTCCGCATGCTGCCAGTTTGGCCCTGTCTGTCCCGTCTGCCCACGGCACCGGCCACGAACAGCCAGGCCCCATGGAGGCCCAGCCGCGCCCCAGAGCCACAGCGTGCCTGCACTGGGAACCACAGAAAACCCGCAGGCCCAGCACAAGCCACGCAGCCCAGACGGGGCGCGGGGCAGGGGAGGTGGAGGGGGTTCCTTCTGCTTTGCACACAACACACACAAGCAGGGGACAGTCTGGAGCCAAATGGCTAACAGCAGCTGGGCTGTGGGACTCAGGCCTCGCTGGGTCTGGCTGTCGGAGGTGAGGCAGGCAACAGGCTGATTTCTGAGCCAGGTGACAATCACCAGGACAGGTCATGGGCAGATGACCTTGCTGTCCCTTCTCCCTGGGAGCCTCCGGCCGCCACAGCCCCACCTGCACCAGGCCTATGAGGGCTGAATCTATTTACAAGGGGGAAACTGAGGCACAGAGCAGCAAAGGGACTGGCTGGAGCAGGCAGACAGACGTGTGGATGGGCGTGTCAGGGCAGGACCCGCGCTGACACCAGACTCCACAGGCGTGGGGCGTGGGGGCCCCGGGACTCAGGGATCGGACAGGGGTTTGCTCTGAAGCTCAGGGTATGCAGGCTGAGGGGCTGGCCCCCCAGGGCACACTGCTAGTCTGCTCCCACACGTCAGCACCCCCAGGATGTTCCACAGGGGCCAGCCACAGCCAGACGCAGCAGGAACAGGGACGCCCGGGCCCACAGCACCAGAGACCGCATGCTCCCCGGCCTGGCCAGGACCTGGAAGCCACCCACCCCGTCCTCAGCGCTGTTCTCAGTCACAGGCTCCCTGGCTCCCAGCCAGTGGTGGGCGAGGGGTGCGCCTGGCTGGCCGTGGGGGGGCCCCAGGGAGACAGGGGCAGCGATAACGAACACTGCCGCAGTGGTTCAGTTAATCAAACACGCGGACCCCCAGGCTCCGGAACGTGCCCGTGGCCGGTTCAGGACGAGCGGCCGTCTCGGTTCTGCCGCCCATTTGTCCCCCACTGTAAACGCTGGAGCTCCGCTGCTAGAGACGTGGTCAGGGAACACGGGCCTGGCGTTTTAAATCTTTTGCTTCCCCTTCCCCCAGCCCTGGACCTTGACCCCCGCCCCCGGGGGCCTTGGGCTTCCCCGGCCTGCACCTCAGCCGCCAGCCGCCAGGGGCTCCCCAGGGTGCTTTCTAGGGCTGGCTGGCAGAACAGCGACAGGGACAGCAGGTCAGAG
The DNA here is from genome assembly GCA_004363575.1 of Solenodon paradoxus. Lineage (NCBI taxonomy): Eukaryota > Metazoa > Chordata > Mammalia > Eulipotyphla > Solenodontidae > Solenodon > Solenodon paradoxus. The sequence goes on from RJWH01004351.1 coordinate 42,437, forward strand.
GACCCGGCCAGGGCGCCGAGACCCGGGGCACGGGCGGCAGGGACCACGCCAGGCGCACGGGCCTGGGGCTGGGACAGCGCAGGTCTTCTCTGGAAGGGTGTGGCCCCAGGGCGGCTCGGGCTTCCCGCAGGCAGCAGACGAATGGGCAAGTCTGGCTCTGCTGTGGATGCCGCGTCCCGGATGCCCCCCAGGACTCCCGCTCAGGACTCCCCCTTAGACCGTGGGTCTTACGATGTGTGGGGTCAGGGTCTTGCGCTGATGTTGCTGACGTGTGACAGCACGGCGGCGGGGACAGACGGAGCAGGGCCATGACGCCCGCTTCTACCAGCACACGGGAGACGGGACGGCCGTCCCCTCTGCGCATGTGTGGACCCGGCTGCCGGCAGGGAATGGGTGGCAGATGCCCGCTTGATGGCTAGGAGCATGGCCACGCCCCGCGCCGGCATGACCGCCGTCTTAGACAGGAACCCGCACCTGCCCGACTCCCAGTGCAGGAACCCGAGGAGGGGGAGCGTGGACAGTGTGCGACTGTGCCCACTCGGATGGCAAGACCACTCCGCGGCTTTTCCTCCCCAGCTCCTGGCTCACCTGTCCTCGTGCCCCTGGGCTTTGCTGAGTGTGGACCAGGAGAAAGAATCCCTCTCGGTGGAGGGAGGGACTCTGGGAGCCCTGGGTAGGGGCTGCTGTTGGGACCCATCCCGAGGAGAGGCTGGAACGTGGGTCCCTCCCAGAACCCCAGAAGGAGAGGGCTGGAGGGGCATCAGTCCCCACGGATGGTGTGTTCGTCAGTCAGGCTACGTGACGAGGCGCTGGGGCTTGCGGGTAGGGACCCGTGGGCACGTGGGGAGCGGGGACAGGAGGGCGGGAGCCCACACCTCCACACACCTCTCCCTGTGCGTGTCTTCCACCAGGCTGTTCCTCAGTTTTGTCCTGTCTGAGAAACTGACTGAGGGACAGGGTATCGCCTGAGCTGTGACTTGTCCCAGTGAACAGATGACCCCACGGAGGGACCTGGGACCTCCGAAGTGTGCCTGGTCGGTCAGAAGCCCAGGTGATAAGGGCCTGGACTGTGCCTGGTGTCTGAAGCGGGGTCTTGGTGGACGGGCCCTCACTGGGGGCTCTGCCGCCATCTCAGGTCGTCAGAAGGGAGCTGAGTTCTTGGACAGACAGGAGCCTGAAGGTGTGCGGCCCCTCTGCACCATCAGGGACCCCATGCCCACGTACCAGGTAATCATCTGGTCGGATGCCGAAGAGCTCCCGGAAGTAGCGGAAGGCGACAGGCGCGTAGGTCTTGAACCTGAAGTCCTGGAAGTGGTGAGCGGGGGTGAGGTTGCTGCCTTCGCTGTGGAAAGGGGCAGAGCAGAGGCTGTGAGGGGCGGCAGGCCCGCACCCTGCAGCCCGTCTTCCTGGGTCCCGACGGCTGCGGAGTTACGCGGCTTCTCGGAGACCAGCCCCCAGAGCAACAGGGCAGAGTGGCGTGGCCATCCTGGGCTGTCCCCCAATAACCGCTCTCCCTCCTTCACTTGCTGGGAGGCAGTGTCGGCTAGATACAGAGCGCACACAGTGACAGCCCTGTCCTGCCTCCTTGGCAGGTAGGCGAGGCCACATGACGGCATAGGGCCAAAGAGCCACAGGCCCACCCTTTAAGGGAAGGAGCTATACTACCCCATCTCTCCTCTCTCCTGCTACTGGAACACAGATGTGATGGCAGGAGCCTGGGCAGCCACTCTGGACCACTGGTCGGGGCAGCCCACTGAGGATGCCCAGCAACTAGCAGGAACACAGGCCCCAGCCCAGCAAACTCCCATCCAGATGGATACAGGGCAGACCTCCGAGCATGGAGACACCAGGAGGCCTGTGCTATTTTCAGCAGAGAAGGGGCTCAGAGACTGCGGGGCCCGGGCTGGCACCCACCTGGGGAAGAAGATGCTCTCCACCACGTAGAAGTCCTGCATGAGCACGTCGCGCTCCGGCTTAGAGCTCAAGTTGCCCACGGTGTAGCCGATGCCCAGCTGGATGGCGCCCTTCAGGGTGGAGGAGCTGGTCTGCGTGCACAGCCGGGTCAGCCAGGCGGGCGCGGGGTGGGGCGGAGAGGGGCAGAAGGGAGCGAGGGCGTGAGGGTCAGGGAGGGGAGGGGTGGGGAGGGCAGGGAGGGACGAGGATGGGGAAGATCAGAAGATGGAGGGACAGAGAGGGACAGGGAGGACAGGCTGGGTGCCCCGCCTGTGGCCCCACCCTGGACCCACTGACACCGTGCAGTACAGGGTGCCTGCTGACAGCTGCTCCAGACCACCCTCCCCCCCAGCCTCAGGGCCATCACTCAGCCCACAGGACATCAAACAGGAGGGACAGCCTGACACTTGTCACCACGTGGACGGACCCTGACCCATGGCGGCGACACAGGGAGAGAAGCCAGACACACAGACCCTGGGGGGTGTGAGTCCATGGACCGGTCAGGAGCAGAACAGCAGACCCCCAGACAGAGGGTGGGCTGGGGTTGGGTGGGGGGGATGCTGACGGGACGGACTGCTTTAGGGGTGATGGAAGGTTCCGGAACTGAGCGTGGCTATGGGGGCACAGCCCTGTGTGCACAATGGGAAGCATCTCCGCCCTCGCGGGAGGCCGGGTCATCGCCGAAGAAGTGCTGAGTCTGAGGGCCCTACCCCGACTTTCGTCAGCCCCGCCCGCCCAGGGAGGCAACGGCATTTCCTCTCTGATAATCCAGCAGGACGGACTGCCCGCCCGGGGTCAAGGGTACGTGGGCACAGAGGGGTTGCTGGCAGGCCAGGAGCCGAGAGCAAGGCAGGGGACGACAGGCGGGCCAGCAGCGGGTCTGCGCACAGCGGTCTGCGCGTGCGTGGGGAGCCGCCCCGCCCCGCCCCGCCCCGCCCCGCGGCAGAACCTTCTTGTAGGTGGTTTCTCCAGACGCGTCCACGCCCCGGTGACCCAGCTTCTTCCCATGGCCCGGGCCTGGCTGGCCCGTCATTGGCGGGGTCTGCAGGAGAGGAAGCAGGGAGCAGCGTGAGAAAGAGCAAAGCGCCGCCACCGCCAGGACAGTCCAGAAACCAGCCGGGGTACGGGCAGGGGCGGGTGTGGGCCAGTGTGGTGTCATCACAGGGTCCCGCACCCCACAGGCCGTGGGGGACCCTAAAAACGCGGGAACGCTGGCAACCCCGGCCCAGCAGGTGCACAGGGAGCCCTAATTTCAGGGTTCCCCACACCGCTCTGACACCGGGGCCAAGTCTCTCTGGGGGACCGTGCTGGGCATTGGGGGCGAGCTGCACCCCGCCCACCGCCCCATGCCAGGAATCCCCCCAGTGACAACCGCAGCCGTCCCCAGAGCACCCTCCCGCTGGGCGGGGGTCCCCCCAGGTGGGAGCCCTGGCTGGAGTAACTGGGAGCAGCGTCCCTGGGGACAGGCCTGCTACGACCTCTGACAGAGACAGCTCAGGCCGCTTGACACAGGCCTCCCCAGCAAAGGAGGCAGGGACCTCAGAGGGAGGACGGTGGAAGGGATCCGGCCTGGAAGAACCTGTCACTCAGGGTTCCCTGGTCGCCCTCACTGGCTGACCCTGTGTTCTGCTCTCTGGCCGGCAGGGGGCGCGCTCTCCTCGGACCGGCAAGTCCGCCCTGCTGGCGCCCCTCGCCCAACCCGGGGGGGAGGGGGGCGCCTCAGAGAGAGGAGGGGGGACCAGGCTCGGAGGGGATAAGGGACACGGAAGCCAGGCCCAGACAGGTGCAGGGTATGGGACACCAGGCTGCTCCCCACCCTCCTGCAAAACGGGCACAGACACGCTCCCTCCACAGGCCCGCCGCCAGTCACTGGAGGGTGGACAGTGCCCACTCAGAGGACAGCAGCTGGCACTGGGCCCACGGCACTCACCTCCATCGGTGCCGGCTTCTTCGAGGCCAAACCTGAGGAGAGAAGAGACTTCAGATTGAGGACACGGGGACCCTCCACCTGGGAGCCGGACACTCCTCAGGCCATCCCTCCTTCACGCCAGGCGACCCCGCACGACTCCTGTGCCCTAGGGACACAAGAATCCCGCGTGTGGGAATCGGGGGGTCACAAGACAGGGTGAGGAGCTGCAGGGAGACGGGAGGTTGGGTGAACCCCTCTGGACCTGAACCGGCTAGGGAGGGGTGAAGCGCCAGGAGTGACTGACCCGAGACACCCCGAGACTGAACTGAGGGTGTTGTCTTTCTTTGCTAGAGGGGAGCCTAGCAAGTGACCAGAGGAGGGCCATCCTGGAGGGGTGTGAACAGCGCTCTCGGCCTGTCTCCAGGAAGCCGCCTGCCCAGGACGCCTTGGTTCCCATCCCCACCACAGGAAGGAGGCTCCCAAGGGGGCAGGCGGGTGATCTTCCTCTCCAGGGACGCCTCCAGCCTGGCTCCTCGGCCTCTAGGAGGCAGGGGTGCTGAGGGTTATCGACCAAGGAGTATGGTTGGCAGATATGCGCCCCATGGCCCCAGCCAGGGCTCTGGGACCGGTCCCTCCTGAGCAGGATGGCGGGGAGGGCCCTGAGGAAGAAGGTCTGAGTCCCAAGGGACTCAGAGTGGGGAGCAGGGAACCCCTGGACAGAGGGGTGAGTGCCAGGAGGACACCTGGGGTAACAGATCGGGGGCCCTGGAGAGCGGACCAGACACGGGGCTCACGGGCGCCCCCCTGGTGGAAGCTGCTGGGAGCACAAGCGGGGGTGGGAAGGGTGGGAGGCAGGGATGGGGAGGGGCTGGCACTCCAGCTGCTGGAGGACAGGCTGGCCCTGAGGAGGCAGAGGAGGGGAGAAGTGGGGGGCAGCTTCTGGAGAGATCTGAAGAGGGGGGCGGCATGGGGACAGAGAGAAGGCTTAGGGATCTGACAAGCGATGAACGGAAGGACGCAGCCACAATGGCGTGATGGGGCCTGGCAGAAGCAGGGGTGGGATAATCTGGTGCAGTGTGGCCTCCCTAAGTGTGAGACCCCAGTGGAAGCTAAGGGCAGCCGCCTGTCAGGGGAGGCGGGGCTGGAGGCTGGATGACGGGTGGGCATCTCGCTGGGGCAAGGTGGGGTAGGACCCGAGAGTGAGTGGGGGTGAGACTGGGGGAGGCCCAGGGGCTCAGGGAATGATCAGCTGTCTTCTCCAGAGAGCTGAGACTGCGCTAGGCTCAGTGGCAGCCACACAGCTTTGCGCACGCGTGCGAACACTCGCTGCTCTCAGCAGCGTGACGGTCACCGAATGGGGAGACTACCCTGACCTCAAGCCACAAAGCAGACCCAGGACACCGTGTGCTGCGCGGGCAACGGTGGGGACCCCGAGGGCCTGCCTGAGGGTGCGGAGATCCCAGGATGGTCCCGACAGGGAAACTGAGGCGGGGGCACAGGGGCGGCCCAGCCACGAGAGGACCCCGCCGGACCACCGGTGCCCGCCACTCCGGGCGGCCCTGAGGAAGGACCTGAGTGTCGATGGACCTGCGTGTCCCCGCCCCTGAGGTCCGCTGCCTGCAGGCGGGCGGCGGAAGGTGCTGGAAAGCCGACGCGAAAGTTTTGCTGGCTGTGCAAGTGCACAGCAATTCCCGGTTCTGCACTGGGGCGGGGGGAGCAAGAGGGGAGAAGGCAGGAAGCCGGGGTGGACCGGCATGAACACCCTAGGCCTCCTCGCGGCCCTGGCCTGGGGACTCGTGCAGACCCTCTTCCCTGAGTGCCCAACCCCAGTCCCCTGGCCGGCCCACTGGAGTCACCACTCCCGCTCCTCTTCGGGGTCCCCCGGCCACACCAGACTGCTCGGGTCTCCCCACTTTGTGTCTGGGCCCCCACGCTGGGCCTCTGCCGGATGTTGCTTATCCACCTCCCTCCTAAACGGCTGACGGAGAGACCCCATCCTCCCTGGACATGAGGCCAGGAAGGGCCGCAGGAAGAAGTGCTGGCCCAGGCGCCCTGGGAGGGCAGGCGGGGTATCTGGGGAAGAGCTGTTCAGCCCCAGGGCCTTTGTGCATGCTAGAGGTCGGTGGGGGGCTGCAGGGCTGGGCACGTCCCGCCCGGCTGCCCCGGCCACGAGAGGCTACACCGAGAGCGAGATTTGGAGCCTCCCGATTCAGGATGTGACCAATTATCTTCTGAATGAGACACGTGTTTTCCAGAAAATGAAGTTTTTAAAAATAGCCCACGAGGCACCTCCCGGTGGAGGAGCTGTTGGGTCAGCTCCTCCAGTCGTCTACACACATCTCAAGGACCCGGGTTCCAGACCTCAGGGTGGGGAACCAGCGAGATGAACCACTAATTAAGAGAAATAAATGCCTCTTCCTCCTCTCGCCTCCTGCTTGCGCCCTCCCTTTAAAAGAAAACAATAAAATGAAACAGCCTGGGCAGGAGTGTGCAGACCACGGCGAGCAGACCCCACAGCCCCAGCCCCTGCCCCTGAAGGACGAGCCCAAGTGGACACTATAGACACCTGCTGAATGACAAGTGGATGGACAGACGGACAGACAGCACACAGAAGCCGCCTCTCCACATCTGTCTGAACCGAAGCTCCTGAAGGGATCAGGACCCAGGGAGGGTCCCCAGCCCCTGTCCCTGGATGTCTGGGCTCTGCCTTTGGCCTCTATTCAGAACCCACCCACTGGGGCCCCCTCAGCCCCATCACCGCCCCCCCAATCAAGGTCTTCTCCACCTGGTACTCAGCAGCCCTCATTCTGTCCTCCCCGCAGCCGCCACCAGAGGGCGCCCACAAGCAGGGAGTCAGGCCCGGCCCTCCTCTGCCCACCGCCCTCCAGGGGGCCCACCTCCCTGGGGTAGGAGCCCCAGTCCTCCCTGCACCCACAGGACCCTGCATGACCTGCCCTGTCCCCTCCCTGCCTCCCTTCTCCCATCACACCGGCCTCCCCACTGCTCCTCCCACATGCCAGACACCACCCTGCCCCAGGACCTTTGCACGTGCAGTGCCACACCTGGACACCTTCCCTTGCAGGTTTGCTCCCTTGCTGCAGCCAGGACCCAGCTCAAATGTCGCCTCCTCAAGAGAGGGCATCTCCCAACTACCTTGACAAATAGTCCCTCTGAGGTTACCCCTTATCCCCCAACTTTCCCAGTCCCTCCAGAATCAGCTTGGGTGTGGTGTGGTGTGTCACCCCCCCCACTATGGGGGACCAGGTCTCTGTGTCACCACTCACAGACCCCTCTCAGAGCACTGGGAAGGGGTGGCCGTGGACCACAGGCCTCAGATCACTGAAAGGCCGTGTTCCCTGGTGACCAAGCAAATGAGGGGCCCCAAGACAGGAGTGGCCATTACCCCGAGGCCTGGTGAGACTTGGCGTCCAGACCAGGGGGCACAGGACACTCACAGCAACACCTGGACGCCCTCCCTGCTGGCCTGTAAGAGAGACCACTGTGGTCACGGCTCCTGAGCAACAGAACCGGCCGGAAGGGCCGGGGGCACTGAGCCGTGCACTGCAGGCGGCTGCGTCTGCGTCAGTGGGGCCGTCTCCACCACCGCACACCGGGAGGACGCGAAGGCCTCTGGGCGCTTCGGGAAGCTTCTCCGGGCTCCGCCCCGCAGCGAGCACAGGCGACGGGACCCCAAGCAGCACAGAGCAGCGCTGGAAGCCGGCACACAGTCGAGCCCAGGGTTGGAAGCGCCCATTCAGTCACACGGCGGTGTCCGTCTGCCCGACACGCAGTCAGGACGCGCCCCGGGCTGGCCGGAGCAGCGCAGGGGATCAGGAGTGTGGGGCTGCGGACCCCGAAGTCCAGTCCTAATCAGGGTCCCCTCCGGGCCTCTGCGGGCTGCCCCTGGGGCCCGGCGGGGCACTGCAGGCATGAGCAGTCCTTCCCCGCTCGACGCCCGGAATCCCCACGTGACACCGTAGCTTCCCCGGCCCTGGCTCGTGTCCCTGGGGGATAAGATGGTCTGTGACGCCCCTGCCCCCGCCCCATGAACCCCGGCCAAGAGGCGGAACGCGTCCGGGCTCCTGGGGGCTTGCAGACCCTGCAGAGAGGCGGCTGCGGTGCGAGCTCACAGCGCACGGGGAAGCTGAGGCCCCGCGGCTGCCGGGAGCACGCGTGTGAGCCGGCACCCCAGTACGGCCTGGGGCCCTGATGCTGACAGGCTGGGGTCGCCATGCCCCCACGGGAGTGACAGGCAGCAGTGGACACAGGCGTCCGGAGCGCTGGTTGGGTACAACCAGTACGCCTGTGCCCCAAGGAGTGCACGTCCCAGGGCCGGGGGCCCACTGAAATGAACAACTGAGTGAGTCCCCCTCCTGCCGGCCTGGCTGCTGCCTTCACACCTGCCTGCTCCTTTCCTTTAAAACCACCACCAAGACTGATGTGCAAACACTGTCGAGGAACTAAAGAAGGGAGGAAAACACAAGAAATGGGGCGACAGGCGGCAGGCGGGCAGGTGAGCAGGGAGCAGGCGGGCAGGTGGGCAGGGGGCAGGCAGGGGGCAGGCGGGGAGGTGGGCAGGGGGCAGGGGGCAGGGGGCAGGTGGGGATGCGGGCAGGCGCCGCCCACGGAAACAGCAGGAAGCACGAAGGACTGTCTGGGGCGGTGCGACCAACGGGATGAGACAAGAACAGGATAGGACTGAAGACGGTGGGACAGATGAAGTTCTCAGTGACCGGGACCCAGGAGCAGCCTGCAGACAGCGTGCACACCTGGGTCACCCTGCAGGTGCGAGGGGTCGGCGCCTGCCTGCCTGCCCAGCACCGCATCTGCTCTCACCCACCAGCGATGAGGGTCTCGGGTGTGCAGCACGGCGGGGACGGGGCGCACGGGGACGGGGGACGGGGCGCAGCGGGGACGGGGCACGGGGCGCAGCGGGGACGGGGCACGGGGCGCAGCGGGGACGGGGGACGGGGCGCAGCGGGGACGGGGGACGGGGCGCAGCGGGGACGGGGCACGGGGCGCAGCGGGGACGGGGCACGGGGCACTCCCCTGCAGAGGCCGAGGCGCGCGTTTTGCCAGAGGGCAGATTGTCACCACCAGTGTCAGTACGGGAGAGGCGGCAGCTGCCTGGGCTGACGGCTGACCAGAGGCCTGCAAACACTTCCCAAGACTCGGAAAACCGCAGGCTCTGGCTAATGACACCGCGAAGGTGGCAGTGTGGAGTCTGGGACTGTGAAGCAGCCCCACACAGAGGGACGGAGACAGCGAACGTCGGCGGGCCCGGACCGGCCAGCTCCTGCAGCGGCGCTGGAAACACGCTCAGGCCGTGTCTCTCCAGGCTGAAGGAGAACCCGACCTTTGACACCGGTGCTCTGAAGCTCTGGGGAAGCAGGGTTTTTGAGTGGATTCTGCCAGAGAAGTCAGTGGTCACAGGGTCATGGTGGTCACGCCGGGGGTGGAGACACCCGGGGCTGGGCTGGGCAGGTGGGGGAAGTGAATGCCGGCACCATGCCCTGCACACAGTGGGTGCCTGTAAGTGCTTTCTCCTGTGAACGAGGAAACACACTGTGGGGCCACTGCGATGCCCAGCCCCCAGCCCCCCGGGCCCTGGAGACCGGAGCACTGACCTCCGCCACCCAGGAGAAGACCCCACCACCCCACCTGGGGCAGCTGACCGGGCGGAGGCGCGGGAAACGGCCTGACCCTCGCGACGACCAGATGGGGTTTCTGTGACTTGTAATGTACTGCTTCGAGCCACGCAGAAGGTGGGGGCTCCCGGAGAGCCCCCTGCCGCTGAAGACATGTTCCTTCATCCTCGCTAGATCGCTGCCTGTGTGCCAGGCCCCGGGACGGCCCGGAGGGGCTGCTTCTGTATCTGGCAGCCACGAGCCTCAGGCCCCGGGAGGACAAGCCGCATCCGCAGGCTCGGCCAGGGTGCTGGGGCGGTGCACAGGGCATCCTGCCCCCGGAGGCACTGGGACACCTGTGGGTCACACTGGGGGCTCCTGGCATCGGGTCGGGGGGCAGGGGCAGTGCCCCCCCACAGCGCCCAGGTGAGGGCTGCGTGGGACCTGACCACTGTCCTCTGGGTGCTGAAAGCATTTCAGGAGGAAAGCGGCTGTAAAGCGCTACCCCGTCTGCGCCTGCCTTCTGCTCCACGTCCGGAACAGAGGCCACAGCACACACACACGGAGCCAGGCAGGGCCAAGCAACCTCGCGCCCTCCCAGCAGCTCCAGAAAGCGAGCGTCTGTGGACCCGCTTTCCAGCTGGGACAGGGAGGCTCAGAGGCCCAGGCAAGCTGTGCCCCGACAGCTCACGTGCTCGGCCCCACGGCCTGTGGGGGACTGATGCCCACTGTTCAGATCAAGAGGCCGAAAGGGCAAAACCTTATGCTGGGGCAGGAACCCCAGGTTTGGTGTTGGCCCCTCCAGCCTCCGGCCCCTCCGGGCCCCGGCGAGCGCCTTCCGACAGCCCAGAGGGCAGACCAGCGCCCTCCTTCCTCCCGCAGCTGTGCACGGCCCTGCTCGCCGTGTGCCAGCGGAGAGCCCCACGCGGAAGCCAGCTCTGTTCTTAACCAGTGTCACATCAGCCCAGATGCACAGGTCTCTCCTGGGGAGGAGCCTCCTCTCTCTGTAACGCCAGGCAGACCCGTTTCCTGTTCCCCCTGCCCACTCTCAGTGCCAAGCGCCACCCTGGCAGGCCCCTGTGGGCACCTAGTCACAGTGATCATCCCACCGTGTCTCCCGGGTCACTGCCAGGGTCAGTGGCCGGCATGGGCCTCTCTGGGAGCCGGAAGCCCCTCCCCCGGTGTGGGCCGGGCTGCCGAGGGGAACGCAGTCACGAGGCCACACGTGGCCACCCCGCAGGCGCCTGAGGTCAGGAGATCAGCTCCAGAGCGGCTGGGACCGATGGAGAGCCTTTCCTCACTGGTTATTTTTAGTCCCACCTGGCCGGGCAGGCGCCGGGCTGACATCCTGACCCAGCTGCTCCGTGAGCCTCGGGGCCACCCGCTGCCCATGGGGGCCGGTCCAATGACCCTGGTGTCCGAGCCCTCCTGAGACACAGCAGGTGTGACATGGCCACCTGCCCATTCTCAGTCCCTCCACGTGGGGCCCGCAGTCAGCACGTTGTGAGGATGCTCAGGTGGCACAGACTGAGGTGTCTTCCCACCAGCAGGTGGGAGGAGCAGGGAGGAGACGCTCCCTGGGCCCCGAGCGGCCTTCAGATGAGGCAGTTCCATCAGAGGTCCGGGGCCCAGACACCGTGTGATGAGACATGCAGATCAGCGCTGCAAGCCACTGCACGGCTGGGTGACCTGCCTGCAGATGCAGCTGACCGTACACCTGAGTGTCCCCAGCCCCCGAGGGTACACTGCAGGAGAGCATCCCAGGTGAAGGGACAGGACACCCCTGGCCGTCCCCCCTCAGCCCCCACTGTCTGCGATTCCGCCATAGCTCCTCCCACGAGCTCCCCCAGTCCTGCCCCAGGGCCTTTGCACAGGCCACTTCCTTGTCAGGAGCCAGCCTGAGGTGTGGTCTGTCCCACTGGCAGGGCTGAGGGATGCAGGGCTCATGGCTGGGGGTGCACAGGCCTGCCTTCCTGGCATCTGCCAATGTCCCTTTGGCCACCACTCCACGTCTACGACTTTCTAGAAAACTTCCACGTGCGTACAGAGCTGGTCGAAGGGTCTCACGGGTCTTGAGCCAAAGTGGGCAACAGCCTAGAAGTCCTCCCGAGGTCGCTCAGAGCAGGTTGGCCCTCAGTTTGTTTTGCCAGGAAGGTTTTAGCCGTCACGCCTCCTCCTCGCAGCCGCACCTCACAGCAGCGGCTCTGCCTCTGCGGCTGAGACACACCCGCCCGCAAAGTCCGAAGACTGCGCACGGGTGCCAGGGGCGTCGGGGCCACACACTGCGCCTCCATCCCAGGACCCAGGCTCCTCGCGCGCAACTAAATGAAATGGCTGCGTCTTCCTGCTCTCCTCCTGCCCGCGCGCCTTCATTCCTGCTGCACCTGTCCTTTAAACTCGGCAATGCGCGCAGACACTGGCCTCGCAGAGCGAGGGCCCCGCAGGCTGCTCACCAGCCCCGTGAGCAAGCGGGATGCACGTCCAGGAGCCGCGGGCGCAGCTGGCTGCGCAGGAGCGTGGCGGCGGCCCCTGGTGGCCCGGAGGTCTCACACGCCCGGGGAGCCAGCCCACACACCTCCAGAGTTCGCATCCCAGGGCGGGGGGGCACCGCCAGGATGATCAACTAAATACATAAATACACGCTTCTTCCGGCTCTCCTCCCGCCTGCCCAGTCGCCTTCATTCCTGCCTGCTCCTTCCTTAAAAAATAAAAAGAAAGTGGCAGGTCTAAGCAACATCCATGACACCAAGCACCGAGAGAGGCGAAACATACGAAAAGGCAAAACGCAGAAGGGACTGGAAGGCCTCCACTGCGCATGACGGTGACGCGCGGCGCGGGGCTGCAGACAGACACAGGTCTACGGGTGCTGCCCGGCATCACCGGACCACGGGGCGCCATGCAGGAAACACGTCACTAGGCCACAAGGTGGTGGACACGACACTGTCGCCGCACACGCCTGGACGGTGGGGTCCCCTGAACACCGACCGGGTTGTGTGGGGGAGCCTGCCGGGACCCCGTCGCCTGTGTGGGCCGCATTGCTGGAGACGTCTCTAACGGACATGTGACTCTGTCCAGATGAGACTCGAGCCAAACCTGCCAGCTTACCGTCAACTGATTTTGACACGGGGGACAAGGCAACTCGAGAGGGAAAACGGAGGAGGAGGAGGAGGTGGGACCCCTACCTCACCCCGCACACATGCGTTAAACCGGCGCCCCTGGTGGAGCAGTGGTGGGGTCACGGCCTGGAGCCAGAACGGTCCACATCCACCCACAGGACCCGGGAACAAGGAATGTGAACAACTCAGCAAAGTAAATGCGTGCTGCTTCCTCCTCCCGTCCTGCCTGCCTGCACTCGTCCTTTACAAAGAGGAGATGCTGAAACATCGCAGATCCAGGGCGTCAGAGCCGTGAGCATGACGCTCGGTGGCCAGGCTCCGCGGGGCTCCTTAGCGGGAAGGCGCGAAGCCCACGGCGGGGAGAAAACAGCCGGCACACTTCCTCCAAATGAAAACCGCCTGTGTGTGCAGGGCTCCCGCCCAAGGGAAGGCGCGGCCCGTGCACGCGAGAAAGGCCGGTAGACCGCATGCATGCCCAGCGAGGGAAGTGCCTCCCCAAGATGTAGGAGGCTGCAGACAGTAACAGAAGGAAAACTCCCCGAATGAGAAACGGCCGAGGTTCGAGGTTCAGGGCAGATGTCTGTCCAGGGGCCACACAGGCGCCCACTAGTGAGCACAAGGCGCCAGTCGCCACTATTCAGCAAAGCCACAGTGAGACACGTCCTGCTCGGCCGGAATGGCTCGTCGGCGAGGATGCGGTGACCTGGAACCCCCTGCCCCGTGGGTGCAGTGGAAACAGGGTGGCCCCGCAAAAGGCTGAGTGTGGGCTAAGAGGTGGTGTAGAGGGTAAATCCACTGAGCGCAGCCCATGTCCATTCCAAGGACCTGAGCTGGAGTCCCGGGGCCGGGGAACATCCAAGATGAACAGCTCAATAAAAAAAACAGATGCTTCTCCCCATTTCTGCCTGCCAGCCCGCCCGCACCTTTCTTTAAAAAAAAAAGAGCAAGGAGGAGGAAGCACTTTTATTAATTTGTTCATTTATTTCAGCTGCTCGAGATCAGGTCCCCGGGCTTTACGTGGTCTGCACACCAGCCACTGGCTAAGCACCTGAGCCACTACGGCGTGACTTTTTTTTTAATTAACATTTTATCTTGAACACTTTAAAGCCTGCAGAAAAAGTAATAAGAACACCAAAGCAAGGCATGCCCTGGGGGAGGAGTGGTTGGTTCACCATCTCTGGCCAAGTGTAGTTCCTGTCCATCCCAAGGACCTGATCCCCTGGGGCTGGAGAAGAAAATTCAACGTGAACAGCTAAAGCACTTACAAAAAAGCGAATGCGCCCATTCACCCGCACAGCTCTCTCTGGTCCGAGTTATTCTATGTGGGTGACGTGGCTGGGCCACTTGAGAGTCATGAGGACCATCCCCAGATACGTGAGCACAGCAGGTGCCCACCAGACTCTGCGCCCTGTGCTTTTTGGTTGTTTTTTTTTAAGGAAAGGTGCGGCCGGAATGACGGTGAGCGGCAGAAAGAAGGAAGACACGTTTGTTGCGCTCAGCTGTGCATCCTGGTCCTTCCCCCGTGGCACAGGAAGTGAACCCCAGTCCTGGGGATGTGTGTGGACTGCTCGGCTGGAAGCGGTGGACCTAACCGCTCCCCCACCAGGGCTTGCCTCCTCTGCTATCTCGACTTAAAAATGCTGCTTCCTCCTCTCCCTTCCTCTATAAAAAACGTTCAAGGAGACAGGGATGTGCGTCACCCAGCCCCGCCCCCGCCCGCAGAGGGAGAGGACAGGGTGAGGGCAGGGCATGTGCCGGCTCCCCAACTGCAGGCCGGCCCTCGGCTCAGGAACGTGCTGTTACTTGTCGGTGAAGACAAGCCCCCTGAAGACGTGGGCACGGCGCAGGGCCCACGAGAAAGGCCGGAAACGGCGCCCCCCCCCCCGCCACCTGCACAGGGGACAGTGTCTCCGGCAGCAGGACAGGGGGGCGGGACCCCTCAGCCACCAGGAGCCATCATTCCACCGTCATCACTTTCCACGAGGAATTCCAAATATAGCCAGCAGGCCTCCAGAGAGGGCGGAGGGCGGGCGCTGGCGGTTAATCAGAAGCTGCCTCCAGCAGGGGCCGCTCCCCCACCCACCGGGGACACCAGCACCACCAGCGGGACTGGCCGGGAGCCGCAATGTGACCCCAGAGGCCCTGGAGGGCCTGCGGCTCCGGATGCGCCACAGGGAAGGGGGGAAGCCCCCACGCACCACAGGTTAAATAAACAAGCCCATGCCCCTTTGGAGCAGCGGTTAGATGAGTCGCCCTGGAAAGATGCAGCCCACCTCCCCTGGGTTCCAGTCCCAAGCAAGGGAAAACAACTAGTGCGAACAACTAAACAAACATACAATAAAGCGCTTCTTCCTCCTCCCTTCCGGCCTGCTGCTTACCTTCATTACCGTCTACACCTTTCCTTAAAAAATATAATGAAATACACATCTTCCGTCACATATCAAGAGCTCCTACAAATCAATAAGAAAAAGACGGGAACCCAGTTGGAGACAGGGATGGGACAGCTGCACAGTCCCCAGAAGAGGGAACCAGCGTTCTGAGCTGTGGGCGAGGAGAGGCGTGATAGGTGAGCAGGCGAAGGGGGACAGTGGACCCCAACACAAGGGGAGTGCCCGCTGTCTGTCCCACAGAACGGAGAGCCGAGGAGAAGCCGCAGACCCAGCGGGCATGTCCGCCACGTCATGTACTTGCAGGGAAACGGGTGAGCAGTTCAGACGAATGCGCCGTGGGGCGTTTCTCCCCGGTCCTGTGATGGTGCATGGACACCAGCTGCCCCGACGCTGCCCTGCACCAGTGCAGGGCCAGCAGGCTCAGCCACCTGCTCCCGTGATCACATTTCTATTTTCCACCTTCAACGAGGCCTTGCAGAGCTGGGGCCCGTGCCCCCACCCCGGCCAGCCCGTCCTCACCCCCTCACCCCTGCCAATCACCGGGCACCCGGAGCGTCATGCCCACCAGGGTGAGCTCACCGCCGGCGCAGCCCCCACCTCTGGACCAGGCTCCTGGCCGGGGACCTCCCCTGGAGAACAGGCCCAGGGTAGCTTCCAGATGGACCCGCTGGCACCAGGTCGCCCAGCGAGTGTGTCTGTCTGTCACGTCTCCCCATGTCCATCCCGTAACCTGCAGCCAATCGTCACGCAGCGTCCGTCTGTCCGTCCATCTCCCTGTCCGTCCCACCCCCGCCAGCGTCAGCCCCACACAGGCCTGCCCAGGCCACACCCATGCCGATGCCTCCAGTCCTCGCAAGGAGCCCACGAGGAAGGTGCGCATGAGCCCTAACACACGAAGAAACTGAGGCGAAGGCGCTGCCGGAAGTCCCGCCTGGATCTCCCCGGAACTCAGTCCGTCACCTCACCTGGTCACACACCTGTAAACACCGTCTCCTGACCACGCCTCCAAGAACGCCAGCCTCCTGCGCAGCCAGTCGCCTGCCCCGCCCCACACGAAGGACCAGCTGCCCCGTGATGCTCACACTGGGCTTCTCGCAGGCCCGCTCTCCTCTGCCCACTGCCCTCCAGGGCGCCGTCTCCCTGGAGTCAAAGCTTAAGTCCTCCCGCACCCACCAGACCCTCTGCCGGTCCGCTCCATGCTCGCCCTCCTCCTCACTTCCCCTCCTCACTCCGCGGGCCTCCCTGCTGGTCTCCCCACACACCAGGCACCTTCCTGCCCTGGGACCTTTGCACGGGCTGTGCCTCTGCCTAGTGGCTCTCTCCTGGTGCTGCTCAAACGTCGCCCTCCTAAGGGCCCAGTCTGGACTCACTCCTCCCAGCTCACCTCCCCCTTCTCTGTTTTGTCTGGGGGGCTTTCTCCTGTCTACCCAACATACCCTCCCCCTCCCCTGATGCCCCACCCTCGGATCCAGGACACACACCGGCTTGTTCCTGCACCCCAAGTGCACAGCATGGACTTTGAACGGAGCTGACTGCACCCCTTCTCTGACAGGGCCCATGGCCCAGGAGAGTGCATGACAGGCAGGCAGAGGGGACACCAGGCTCTCACTCACCGAGGCCCAAGGCAGACCTGTCGGGCTCCTGCGGCTCTGGGCACTGGGGGGCGGGGCGTGGTCTGCCCGGCGCCTGCGGGTGGCACAATCTGGCCGAAGCTGCGGGAGAGGAAGGCCTGCGCCCCAGACTCCGGGGTCCCGGCTCCCCATGTGAGCTCCAGTCACACAGCTGTCTCTAAGGAGCACTGCATGTTCCTGTCACATTGTCCTAGGGCCCCGCTGTGCCACCCTGATGCAGGGGCATGGCCCCCCATGCTCAGAGGTGCAGGTGTCTGTTGCCAAGAAAGGCTGGGGCCTGGGTTGAGCCCAGGTCAAGGGGGCCCAGCAGCCCCCCACTGCCTGCTCTCCTGCCAGGGACTGGCCCCCATCTGCTCCTTCCTGGGCCCTTCCACCCCGCACCAACCCCAGGGCCAAATGCCCCCGGGTTCCCTGTCCCTGCAGCCGTAGCCCATCCAGTCCCTAGTACAGGTCCCTGGACGCCTGTCCCCTCACTTCCCCACCAAGCAGCAGGGGTGTCGGGCCTGCCCTCCAACCCCCATCAGCTCATTCCTGCCCCAGGGCCTTTGTACAGCTGTTCCCTCACCTCTTTCCCTGAGCACCTTGGCTCCTGAAAGCCCTGTCACTGGTTGACCCTGCCACTGGCTATGGTTTCATTTCCTCCACTGGCCCAGCATGGCTTACTCGGGTTGGCAAATACCTTTCGGAAGGGCCAGATGGGGAGCGCTGATCCTTCCTCACGGACTGCCGAACACATGCGGTCTCAGGCCCTCAGGTGCCCAGGCCCAAAGGCAGCGTCACGCAGGAGCCCCCGGCCTCGCTAGGCGGGGCAGCGGGGAGTCCAACTGAGAGCTTCCTGCTTCCAGAGGCAGCAGTGGCTTCGCCATGAGGGATATGGCACCTACCTTCACTAGTCACCCCAGTTACAGTGATACGGACGCCCCACAACCCCCCACAAGGACGGTCTCTCCCTACTGCCCGCCAGCCTCCCTCAAATATCACCGGCTCCCTCCATGAGCTGTCTGCTCCTGGGCCCTGCTGTGCCCGCCGCAGAGCTGGATGCCGGGGCGCCGGTGCTGCACCAGACAAGTGGGCCCACCCAGCAGCAGAGCCACGGGGCACGTGGGAAGTGCTAAGTGACAGGGAGCATGGGCACAGAGGACAGAACCAGAGTGCTGCTTTAAAATGGGGCTAGGAAGGCCTCACTGAGGAGACAGCTGGGCGCACGCCTGACGGAGCTAAGGAAGCAAACCACACAGAGCTGGGGGGCGTCCCTGAGGTCGGTGTGCAAAGGTCCTGGGGCAGGATCTTAGAGGACGAGCACAGAGGCCTGTGGGGCTGGAGCAGAGCGAGGAGGTGGACAGAGGGAGGCGGGAGGGCAAGGAGGGCACAGGGCAGGTCACGCAGGGTCTGGTAGGAGAGGGAGGACTTGGGCTTTGACCCCAGGGAGCTGGGACCTGGAGGGCGGTGGGTAGAAGGGGTCACATCCTGAGTTGGTTTTTAATTAGAGACCGTGGGTGAGCTGCAGGGAGCGAGGAGGAGGGCAGGAAGAGGCCGAGATGACCCAGTCTGTGGGCTGGACCAGCTGGAGGCAGGAGCGGGCGGCAGATTCTGGGTCCTTTGGGGAGGAGAAGGCGACATAATTCCCACCCCATCAGCTGGAGGGGAGAGTGGGGAAGGAGGCATCAGGGCAGCAGGAAACACCGGCGGGAAAGGCTCGGACATCAGACTACAGCTGAGGACCCCTGAGCCCCGCCAGTCAGCCAGGCCGGGTCTAAGCCCCCAGCCGACCACCCCGAACCTGGCGCCTCTGCAGAAGCCAGCCCTGCTGGAGCAGGCTGGACCGGGTTGGGTGCAGGGAGCCAGCATTTACAGTAAGGGGATCCAGGAGCTAATGAGCGGCATCTCTCTTCCCATCGGATACGCCAAGCAGACAGGCCATGAGTCCGGAGGAGCCCTGGTCCTGTGGGCCCACTCCGCGCCCTCCCCAGGGGAGCCCTAACTGCCAGAAGTGAAAACAGCAAGGCCGCAGGCCCGCGTTCAAAGACATTTGCTGCAGCCCAGCCAGAGATGACTACAGAGACAGCCAGAGGTCCCTCTGTCCCTCTGCAGGACACCGGCTGAGTCAATGGCGGTGGCAGTGAGTAAGGAGGCAGCGCCCGTGCCCGCCTGCCCCCAGGGAGGCATCATGCCAGCCCCAGGGGCCCCCAGCACAACCCATTTTACAGATGGTGAGACTGAAGTTCCCAGAGGTCAAGGCATTTACCCTGCAAGGTCACGTGGCAACTGAACGGGGAATCCAAGCAGCAAGACCTGGGTTTCCACCCCGTTAACCAGAGCTCTTTTTTTTTGTTGTTTTTTTTCACCAACATGGAGTGGGCGTCGGGTCCAGATTACATTAACAAGCCAGCAAGCTGGAGGGTCAGACGTCCAGAGGTTCTCACCGCATGACTGTGGCTCCAGGGGACACTGTGGGTCAGCTGGGGACAGCTGTTTCAACCGGTAAGGAGTAGGTGGGGCCAGGGATGGGGCTCAACACCCTACAATGTCTGCGATACCTCCCACCAAAACAAGCAAGTCCCCACCCAAATTTCCAGTAGTGACCCGGCCTTGTGGAACAAGCTGGTTCCTGGGAGGTTAGGAACTTGTGGCCCCCAGCCCCCCTCCGCAGGGAAGCCGGACAGTTACTTCCTGAGCCCAGGGACCTTGGGGAAGGCTAGGGCTGGGGGGAGGGAGGCGCTTAATTTTAAAAGGAAATGAACAGTTAGCCGGGGGAGTCGGATTTCTCTGGGTTCCTAAGACAGGCGGACCTGGCCGAGTCCTTGGTCCCTTTAAGGCCCGGGTGGCAGCTCAGACTCAGGCTCAGCTGGAGCCTGGCGCTTAGTGTGCCTTCACTGGTCTCAAATGTGAGGCTTGGGGCTTTCCTGCAGTGTGGAGTCGTGGGCTAGCCTGCCCCTGCCCAGGCGAGCCCAGCGCTGTGTGTGTGTCTGTCTGTCTCTCTCTCTCTGTGAGGCTGGGACAAGAAGGTCAAGGAATCGGGTCAGCAACCAAGCAAGCAGTTCCAGATGGCAGCGGGCTCCCTCTGCTCAGGGGTGGGGGTGGGGAGGGACAGGATGAATGCCCATGTGGGTGTCTGTCTATAGGGACAGTCTGGGAGGCCTGCTGGGGTGGGGAGGACGCTGCAGAACGTCCTATCTGGGAGCTCTGCAAGCTCCAGGGGCGGGCAGGGGTCCCCACCTTTGTGGAAAGGCAGTCCCCCGGGGCTGGCCTGGGTGAGGCACCTGCCGGGCTGCAGAAAGGGGCACCAGGGGAGCGTGGCCTCCCCAGCCCCCAGTGTCCAGAGAAGGCTGGGGGCTGGGGGATCATCAGACGCCATACCCTGAGGCCCCTTCTGCTAGAGGGAGGTAAACTGAGGACCAGAGAGCAACGGCACGACCAGACGGAGCTCTGCGGACTCCTACAAAGAGACGCGGTAGGAGTCTGCCCCAGTTGGCCTCAAGCACCCCCACTTGCAATGGCAGCCACCCGCCACTTCAAAACCAGAAGATGTGCCCACCAGGGTGACAGCTTGGAAGGCAAATAGAGGCGCCGCCTGGGAGCTGGGACTCCCAAGGTGGGTGGCCCAGAGGAGTGGTTCCGGGCAGGGGGGCACCCCGGGGACAGTGTCACAGCGTCACCCCCTGCCATGCGGCACCTGAGAGACTGTCCCTCGCCGTCCAGCGCGGGTGTCCCTCCCACCGGTCCGCACCGGCGCAGCAGCGCCCGCACCCGCCCGCAAAGCCGGGTGGGAGGTCGCTCCCCGCGCGCTGGGCCCGCGCGAGGCCGTGCGCGCCGCCGGCCAGCGTCCCCCGCGGGTCTCCGAAGGGGCAGCCGCACCCGGCCCGCAGGACCTCCGGGGTGACCCCCGGCGGGACCCCGCAGGGCGCCCCACCCTCCCCCGGCCCGGGCGGCGGCCCGTCCCCCGCAAGCGCCCCCGCGTGGAGCGCCGGGTCCCCGCGCCTCGGGCGCTCGCGCGGGCCCCCCGGGCCGCGGCGGGGGAGGCCGGGCGGCCCCGTGGCGGAGCCGCAGCGAGCGCGTCCCGGACCGTTACCTGCCGTCGCCCCGCTCTCCGCGGCCCAGGCCGCCTCCGAGGTCACGGCCCCCGCCTCGGCGCTGTCCGCCTCGTCCGGCACCTCCAGCTCCATGGCCGCGCGCGGACCGGCCGGCGGGCGGGCGGCCGGACGCTGCGACCCGAACTGCGGCCGCCGCCGCTAAACAACAACCGGCGGCGGCGGGAGGGCGGAGGGAGGGGGCCGGGCCGGAGGGGGCGGGGCGGGGCGGGGCCGGCGCGCCATCACGCACGGCGCGCGCCGCCAATCGCAGCTCGGGGGCGGGGCCTGTGTGCTTGTCGCTCTTCCTTGTCTCCTCCCCGCGCAGGCCGGAGCGCCGAGAGCGCCCCCGCGCGCCCGGGGGTGGAAGGACAGCCCCAGCTCGTCGTTTTGCGTCGCACAGATCGTGCAGTTCTGTAATGCTTTTGAACAGCACTTACAATCGCTGTGTTTCAAATAATACTTCCACTGCTTGCGTTCCACATATGTTCATGGGAAAGGCGCCTGATTTTTAATGCAAATGTTTTTTAAGCAGTTTTGAGATATTTATATAATGTAAAGTTCACGCATTTAAAGTGTACGATTTAATTTTTTAATTTTGTTTGAAGGAAAGGTGCAGGCAGGAAGAGGGAGGAGTAAGAATCACTTTATTTTTATTTAGTTTTTCACCCTGGTTTTGTCCCGGCAGGACTCAGGCAGTACTCACCCAGGGTTATGTGACCTGCGCTCCTTTGGAGGCGATTGACCCAACCGCTGCTCCACCAGGGTGCGCCGCCGTTGAATAGTTTTAATTCACCTTCACCATAATCTACTTTTTTCCAGTTTTTAAATTCTCTTCTGGTATTTTATTGCAGTGACTTCATTTTACAAATCAAAATAGACTCATGTGTGGAGGTTCCCCATTCCTCAGAAATATGTCCACACACCAAGTCACCAAGTGTTCTTCGCCACTGACCAGTGGGCTCCTCCACCACTTGTCGCCCCTTCCCCATCTCATTCCTTATTGGCCACCTCGGTTCTGTTGCAAGTGTCCAACTGTGGTTGTTGTTGTTGTTGTTTTTCTCGTCAATTCCTTTGTTTTGTCTATTCGTATTCCACCTATGAGTGAGGTCATCTGGTGTCTATCTTCCTTCTGATTTGTTTCTCTTAGCATCACCCCCTCTAGATCCATCCATGTTGATTCAAATGACAGGGTTTCCTCTGTTCTCAGGGCTGCATAATATTTCATTGTGTATATGAACCACATCTTCTTGATCCATCATCTGATGTTGGTCACTGAGGGAGTTTCTAGGTCTTAGCTGTAGTGAATAGGGCTGCAGTAAACACGGGGGTGCATACATCTCTGCGGATAGTGTTTTCATATCTTTCAGGTAAATACCCAGCAGTGGGATGGCAGGATCCTATGGGATTTCCATCTTCAACGTTTTGAGGAATACCCATATTTTTTCCATAGGAGGTGTTCTATATTTTAAATATAAATCATGAAGTGCATCATGATAGCTTAGAGGTTAAGTCCACAGCCTTCTGCTGGTGTAGTTCCCATACATCCCAAGGATGAGGATTCAGGTCCCCGGGGCTGGGGGAAATAACCAAAATGAATTACTTTCATTTAGACATATATTTTATATAAATGGTTGTTGATAATAATGTATTAATTCATTTAAATATTAATAACCGATTTTCTATAATAAAATATAACATGGTATGTAAAATAGAATTACTACTTATAAAAATGCTTTTCCCTCCTCTCTCTGCCTGCCTGCCTATTCACTTTCATTCCTGTCTGCACCTTCCTTTTTAAAAGGAATTGCATCCATATTGCTATGAAAGTTCTGTGGTGAACTCATTCATGATTTGGCCAGGCATCTATAACTTCTGAGGTCAAGTATGGGGAGGATCCTGCATTTGGTGGTGGGGGGGTCACAATCCAGAGCTTTATTCATGATGAATGATTTCTCCTGGGACAGAAGAGAGTGTGGGGCACCCAGCTAAGGAGGGTGCAGGTGGGTATGTTCACCCAGGACTGTCAGACTCCAGACTCCAGGTGGGGTGATGGTGGGGTTGGTGGGCAGTGAGGTTTTAGGGTGCTTCGGAAAGAGGTGATGGAAGCCAGAAAGATGGAACGGGTCACAGTCAAGGAACAGAAGGATGCTTCTGAAGTTCCCTCCATGAGCAGCAGTGTGGTCCATCACCTCGGAAGGTGTAAACCACACACCCCCAGGTTTGAATCCCAACCCAGGGAGAGGCAGCCAGTGTGAACAACTCAATAAAAAAAAAATAATAAACAAAATAAAGACGCTCTTCCTCCTCTCTCTTCCTGCCTGCCTTCCTCCTATTTACCTTATTCCTGCTTGAATCGCTCCTTTAAAATAAAAAAAAAAAGTTACTTTTTATTGGACAGTAAGTGGCGAATGCAATGTCTTCTGCACAGATTTGAATTTGCAATGACGCACACCTTACCTCGGTATAAATGCTGCCTACATGATCAACTTATCGTGTCCTGTCATTTCAATACAAATTTGAGTGGTTAGAGTTTACGCTATGTATTTTTTTTCTTTTTCTTTCTTGTTAAAGGAAAGGCGCTGGCAGGAATGAAGATGCATAGGCACACAGGCAGGAAGAGAAAGAGGAGGAAGAAGCATTTTCTTTTCTTTTTTCTTTTTGTTTTTTTAAAAGGAAAGTACGGGCAGCAATGAGGTGAGTATGCAGGCAGGAAGAGAGAGAAGGATAAAACGCTTTAGTGTTGTTTTTGTTTTTAAAGGAGAGGTGCAGGCAGGAATGAAGGCAAGCAGAGGCAGGCAGGCAGGAAGAGAGAGGAGGAAGCAGCATTCATTTATTTGATTTAGTTATTCATCTTGGTCACTCCTGCCAGCCCTGGAATAGGAAACTGGAACCTTGGGATGTGTGTGGACTGCACCCAACCCCGACTCCACCAGGATGCGCCACTTTATTTTATTTAGCTGTTATCGTGGGCTGATCCCGCCTCCCCTCTCCCTACCCGGGTCTTGAACCGGTCACCTTGGGATGTTTGTGTGCTATGTCATGGTGGACTAAATGACTGGGCCACCAGGGGGCGCCACATTATATGTATTTTACCACCCTCGGTCACAAACTCAAAACAACCGGTTGGGTAGGCGTTCTTTGGACACGTGCCTAGGACAGAAATCCGCATCCATCTCCAGTCTGTTTTAAGAAAAGATTTGGACAGTGATTCTGAAAGCGTGATCTCTGGTCCAGCAGCTTCTCTGGGAAGGGAGAGATCACTCCGCTAATTTTAACAACCTGGGTGAGAATTCGTTTCTTTAAAATGCACATATACGCGCCTCCGGGTGGCCAAGAGGTTTCGTTCACCAGAGACTTAGTCCACATACGTTCCAAGGTTCCTGGTCTGGGTGAAAACAACAAAGATAGACAACTAAATAAAATAAGTAACTGCTTCTGCCTGCCTGCCTGTCTGTTGGTCTTCATTCCAGCCTGTATCTTTCCTTTAAAAAAAGAATGCATATAGGTGCGCCTTGGTGGAGCAGTGGTTAGGTCAACCTCTTCTGAAAGAATACAAGGTCACATACCCCTGCGTTTAAGTCCCGGGTCCAGGAAGAAACAACCTACGTGAACAACTAAAATGAAAATAAAAATAAAATGCTTCTTCCGCCTCTCTCTTCCTGCTTGCCATCATTTCTACCTGCACCTTTCCTTAAAAAAATAAAAAATAAAAAAATAAAAAAAATGCAAGTGCAAACTTTAAAAATGAAAATGTGCACCCCCCCACCCCGTCCCTTTGGGTAGCTAAATCACAGGCAATGAAAGCCAGGACTAGAGTCTGAGATTCGAGGATGAGAAAAAAAAAATTTTAATAAAGATTAAATACATAAAAAATAACAACTTCAAAATACTTAACCTGGTGCTAGGGAGTGGGGACCCGAGCAGGATGGCAGGGAATGGAGAGGAAGGTCGGAGATCCTGGTGAGGCACCCGATTTTTGTACCCCTTGCTCATCCCCCCACATCCTGGGCTCAGCGGTTCCCATTTTGCAGGCTGGTAAACTGAGACTGCGGGCTGGGGCCGGTTTCTGTTTTGGCGCCCCCGGTGGTCACGGTGGAAATGACCGTCAGCGGTCTCCCTTCTCCGCCCGGAATTCCATTCACACCTTGATTCGTTTGTTCATGCCACCAATACCTGTTTTGAGCACCTACTGTTTACCAGGCACTGTTGTCGGTCACAGGGATACAGGGTTGAGCAAGACAAAACCCATGACCTCAGTGAAGTGACATTCCAGAAGAGACAACAAGATACAAGGCAATTTCCGGCACACACACGCACAAAAATCCAAAAAAAATACAGACGTGATAGGTCAGCAATAGGATGGATTGGAAAATCCCAGCTTAATATATCTATGTATTAAGCGGCTCTTCCAGCGCCATCGGACAGAACTATATACAACACAAGGCAACCAAAATTTTAAATTGCAGGCGCTCCCTTTTGGCTCAGGTGCTGAGAGCTCAGTGTGCAGAGCACCTTCTGCTCCAGGACCCTGGTAGAGACCAGGGGCTGGGGTGAAAAAAAAAAAAAAAAAAAAAAAAAGAACAGCTAACAAAGGCTGTTTCTTCCTCCTCTCCCTTCCTTCCTTTCTCTTGTTAAAATTAAATTTAAAAAATTTAAAGGAAAGGTGCAGGCAGGAATGAAGGTGAGTAGGCAAGCAGGCAGAGAGAGGAGGAAGCATTTTTATTTATTTTATTGAGCTGTTCATCTTCGTTGCTCCTTTGGACCCAGGATGCAAACCTGGGTCCTTGGGATGGGTGTGGACTAAACCACTAAGCCACCAGGGTGTGACTTTTTTTTTTTTTGAAGATGACGGAATTCGGTGCCCCCTGGTGGCTCAGGTGACTGAGACGCTGGTGTGTGGACCATGGAAAGCCCAAGGACTCAGAGACAGAGGCTGGGATGAAAAACCCAAATAGACAGCTATTTTCTGTTTCTTCCTCCTCTGCTTTCCTTTCTCTTTAAAACAGAAAGATGAGGAGATTGATGGTGCCGTGCCGGGTCCAAAGCTGCCCAGCTGGGAAGCAGGAGCAGATTCTGGCAGAAGCTCAGGGACTTCACTTGGGGACGCCTGGGCTGTAAGGACGAGGGCCAGCCTGGCACGCAGGGCTCCGCAGCTCCCCCCGCCTGGACAGGGCAAGCCTGACATCTGGGCCAGCAGGGGTTAAGGCCAGCTGTTCCCACGTGAGCCTGGGAGCACCTTGCAACAGAGACACACACCCATCCAGCCTCCTGATCTGGTTCACACTTTCATTTGCCCCTGTCTCTGCGCTGGTCCCCTGGTCCCCGGGCCTGCCACCTACTAGTCTGTGGCAGGCCGGCCACCACCAGGGGAGGAAAGTTGTGCAAACAAGTGGGGGAATCCAGGTGGAAACCTCGGGGCCCCTCCCTGCCCCCCATGCCAGGCGGCCACCCCGGCTCCCGGCACCTGCTCAGAGGTCACCCAGCCGCCTAGACAGGTAAGTCCGGGCTCTCTCCTGCCTGCCACCCCTGGGCTTTGCTCGAACTCCCCCATCTCAGAGTGGGGGGCCTGGGATCCCTGCTCCCCTCCTGCCCAGCTGCTCCGGGGAAGCAGGAAGCTGACTCTGGGGAGGCATTTGACATAGTTTCTAAGGGATTATCTGACCAGCAGGCACAGCCCTGGCAGCTCGCCCAGGACGCCAGAGCTAGAAACTTAAAGGGTCATTGTTGGCCCGGGTGTGGCTGGGGTGGTGGTGTGTGGGGGGGGACACAGACTGATCTGCCCGCCAAACATGGAGGGGAGGCGCAGGCCAGGTAGGCTGCCAGCTGCAGGCAGGTCGAGCCCCTTGAAACCGACAAGGTTTCCAAGTTTCAGACAACAGCATCCTCCCTCCGCCCAAGCCGGGGGACACCCCTCCACCGGGAGCTGGGGCAGAGTATCCAGGGTGAGCTGATCTTGTTTCCTCCTCTGGGCAAAGTATCCCAACAGAGAGATGCAGGGAGGGGCGGGCAGACAATTCTCACGATGGTCCCGAGAGCCCACTGTGTCTTAGGGCAAAGGAGGTCAGATTTTAGAGAATCAGGGGCTGGTGGCGAAGGTTTGTTTTGTTGTGTTTTTTTTTTTTTTTTTCTGGGTCACTTGCTCCCAAAAGTGCAAGACAAAGAGAGCTTCCCTGCCAGTTAAGTGTCCGGTTGCACCTCGAGTCTCTTTGTCTGAGACCCAGAGGCACAGGCAGGGTGACCATGGAGTTTCCGGAATGCAGGGAGGTTTGAGATCTATGGGGACCCTGGGCCTGGTGGGGCTGTGCCTCTGCGGTCACATCGCACTTTGCTTGGGGTCTTGGGGGAGAAAAATGCGTGGTCAGTTCTACTTCCAGTCATGTGTCTTGTGAGAGGGGACTGCATTTTCCCCTCTGGAAAGTGGGTCTAAGAGTCCCCCCACCTCAAGGGTGCTGAGAGAAGCAGACCATCAGAAAACAGACTCCCCATCATGCCGGGGCCGGTGGAGCTGTTGTACCCAAAATCAAAGCCATCGATGTGCCCCCTCGCCCTTTCTGTTTGACAGTTAGGACTCGGGCTCAGAGAGGTGCATCCACTGACCCAGAGCAGCACAGTAAAACAGAGCCATCCAGGAGAGGAGCTAGAGATCAAAATGCAGAAAGACGCCAGATCTGGGGTCTGTCCCCTGAGAAACGCCCCAGGCAGTGCATCTTGTAAAAGTCCTGCCTCCCTGCTCCGTGCTTCCGCGTGGCCCCGAGTTCTGGGGAAAGTCCACACCCCAGAGTCAGAGTGCTAGTTCTTCCTTCTTGGTCTGGCACGGGGCCCTAGGAGCTGTGTTTGCTCAGGGTGGTGCTTGACACCCTTTGGAATGGGCCAAGGTTAGCGGGTGGCATGAATGGGAGGAGAGGCTGCCCGGGAAGTGAACCCACCTGATGAAGCACCTGTTGTAACTGGTGCTTTTACGGGCCCTGGAGATTTAGCAGGGGACCTGAGAGAGGAAGACCCCTGCTTCTTGATGGAGGAAGACAGCTGGGAAACAAGAAACAGAATGAGGAAGTTAATGCATCCTCAACTGTGTCTTGGACAACCAGAATTACAGAGGAAAAGAGGAAGGGAAAGAAGTAGATACGCGGGAGGTGGGGGAGGCAGTTTCTACTCTCAAACAGAAAGATCAGGGAAGGAGGTGGCATCTGAGATGGAAGAAAGTGAGCAATTGGGAGAAAGGTGTTCTAGGAAGAAAGAGCATGTGCAAAGGTCCTGGGGCAGGAGGGTGCCTGATGGTTTGGAAGAACAGCAAGGAGGCCAGTGTGGCTGGAACAGAGTGAGAGGAGCAGAGAGGGAGGAGGGAGGGCAGAGGCTGATGGTTGGGGGAGGATTTGGGAGGAGGGGACCCCGGTGGGGCGGGGTCGGACTCGGTGCGCACAGGCGCCCTCTGGTGGCCGATGCAGGGAGGACAGACTGTGTAGGGCGAGGGCGGGGCCTGAGTCAGTGCTGGCGAGCAGGCGCTGGTGACCGCTGTGGAGGGGACCCTGGGGATCCAGGGGAGGGGTGTACTGGTCCAGATGAACAATGAGGGGCGAACTCAGTGGAAACGTAGCAGTGTGTATGAGGGGTGGCGGGGAGTGCAGGCAGATTCCGGAAAGATTCTTAGAGAATCCGCAGCATTTACTGATATATGAGAGACCCAATCAGGTCCAGGGTGATTAGGAAAGAAAGTAGGAAGAATGTTCTGGGACTTGGAGGTGTAATTCCTAAGAGGGGCAGGTACCTGCGGAAGCAGGATGAAGTCTCCTGAGTGGGGAGCCTTGAATGCCTGAGGGAAGTCCCTTGGTATTAGGTGTTAAAAGATCATTTCCCCCCCGCCCCGAAAGAAAAGATAAAATCACGACTCACACTGATAGAAAACAGGTGCTGCGGGAGTTGATTTAGCTCATTTATGAACACGGGAAACTGAGATTTTACAATCTGGCGCGCCCCGGTGGCCTAGGAGATAAGGCCACTGGATGCAGTCCACATGCATCCCAAGGACTCAGAGTCAAGACCCGAGGCCCAGGGGAACAATCACGACGAAAAACTAAATCAAATAAACGCTTCCTCCTCCTCTCTGTTCCTCCCTGTCTCTGCTCGCCTTCCTTCCGGCCTGCACCTGTCCTTTAAAAGATTTTACAATCTGTTCAGAGGAGACTGTACCGAAAGAACAGACACACAGACGATCAGGAAGGCTGAAATGAATGCACGAATAGTTGCAAGACTGGTGAGCATTCATTTCTTACTCTTCCAACAACAGTCGCTCGCAACTCACCAGTTTCTTCCAATGTATAGAGCTGTAAAATAGTTCAAAGGTGAGGAGGAGCAGAAATCATTTCGAGGTAAACAGGGGCCTGGAGTTGCTCATTTGCTTACTTAACATGCCTTGGATGGATACTAGGGAGCTATTGAATGTTCTTGAGCTAAGACCACAGTTGATGAACTACATCTTCCTTGGGGAGACTTGTGGAATGTCTCTTCCTACTGGCCTTTGTGTTCTTCCACTGTCTTCCCAGAGCCTGGTATGCAGCAGGAACTCAATCAAACAAATAGCTCAGGTGAAGCCACCTAGAATTCTGAACAGAGTAGAAAGCCAGGGCTGTGTATTTTGAAGGACAGGTTTAGGGTGTGGCAGGCTCAGTCACCAAATAATGGCGCTGTGAGGGTCATGGAGGTTTTTAAATAGGAAGGGATGGGGTAGGGGGCTGGCGTGGGGTACGGCTGCCTAGGCCAGGCTGAAAATGGGGGCTATATGATATGGATTGGAGGTTTGGGTCCTACCCTGGATTCCTCAGAACACTGAACCTTAATGAAGCCAAGGCTTTTTTTTTTTTTTTTTTGCCGGGGGTGGCGGGGTCTTCCTCCAAATCTGGAACACCATCATTTACTTTTTTTCTTTTTTTTTAAGGAAAAAGTACAGGCAGGAATGACGACAAATAGGCAGGCAGGAAAAGAGAGAAGAAAGAAACGTTTTATTTTTATTTAGTTGTTCACACTGGCCGGCCCCCACGCCCCGCCCTGCACCGGGACTCGAACCCAGGAGAACGTGATTTACTCCTCCGGAGGCAAGTGTTCGAACCTCTTCTCCACTAGGGGGCCCTACAGTTTACTTCTGATTTCTCACTGGGCACTTGTCTCCTTCCACTTGGCCCGGAGTGGAGATGCGGACACAGAAACACCCACGCCCGCTTTCAGTGTCTCCTGCTTACACTTTAGAACCTTTCCATCCACGCTGCCCCGAGTGACAGCCATTTACCGCCTGTCACAAATGAGCACACGGAGGCAGGACCCAGAGCTGCTGCACCGCCTGCTTGCCTTGTTCCTTCTCCTGCAAAACTTCCTTCTAGAGCTGGGGCTTCCCCCACTGGGCGGGAGGAACAAACACTGTCCGGTGAAGCCCCTCCAGCTCAGTGCTGTGATCCAAGCTTCCAGAAGGATCTACGTGCCCCTTCGCTCCTCCATCAGGCCCCAGGCCTCTTTCTTCTGGGTTCTTGCCCTCCACACCCTCTCTCCATCCTCAGAATCCTCCTGCACTTTCTCCAAACCTGCTAACCCCAAGCTCGCCATGCGGGAAAAACATCAGACAGAACATCAGCCTCCCACTTCCCCAAATGAGAAACCTACAAAATCTTTGACCTGTCACCTCCAGACGGGGACGGTTTTGGGAGGAGGAAGTGGGGTCTTAGGGCAGAAAGGGGCAGTAGGATTTTCTTAGTCTTAACACATAGCCTGTGGTTTCGTGACACGTGAATGCTCGGGCAGAACGGGTGAGGAGCATATGGGAGCTCCGAATTATAGCTATGACTTTTCTGAGCGTTTAAAATGATTCCAAAATTCCCAACTCCACGCTGTCCTCCCTATAGCGGCGACCAGAGGGCGCCCATGAGCACCTGAGTCAGGCCCTGCGCTCCCCGCAGGAGCCACCAGAGGCGCCCGTGAGCACCAAATCAGGCCCTGCCCTTCTCTGCCCACCACGCTCCAGGGCGACCACCTCCTTCCGGGTCAAAGTCCAAGTCCTCTCACACCTACTAGTACCTTCATGACCTGCCCTCTCACCTCCCTGCCTCTACCCTCTCTGTCCTTTGCTCATTCTGCTCCACACACAGGCCTACTCGTGTTCCTCCCATACACCAAGCACAGTCCTGCCCCAGGACCTTTGCACAGGTTGTTTCCTCACCTGGAACTCCTTCCCTCAGATCTCCCAGGGCTCCTCTACCAGTGTGATTGTTCCTTTGGCCTGATCCCTGTCACTTAGGTCACTCCTACTAAACCCAGTTTCAATCATGAATATCTTCCCTCAGGGAAACCTGTCCTAAGCCCTCAGCCCAGGTCACGTCTCCCTGCTGCGGGATGCTCTCAGAAGTTGAGGCTGTACTTTCTATCTGTTATATGGTGATTTGATCATTGTCTGCCTTCTCTAAGGACCCAGGGGACTTAGGGCAGGGACACAGTCTGTCTCACCAGTCCTGTGTGTACACAGTGGGCGCCCAGTACATGCTGACTGACTGAGCTGAGCCGGCTGCAGAGCCGCTTCAGGGCATGAAGGGTTCCGGTCAGACCTGTTAGGTTGCATATAGGCCCGACCTGGGAGTCGTCGGTAGCCTGGGCCAGACGCCCTTAAGCTCCCATCTCTCCAGGAGGCTGCCACCCTGGGGGCCTCAGCCCAACTGCAACGGGACCCTCTCTGGATCTCAGTTTTCAGACAGGCGTTCACGGGGAATAGAGCAGGATCATCCCACAGGCACTTCTGGGACCCCACTTTCCTCTGCATCCTCCCTTCCTCCACCCGCCGCTTACATCACGCCAAGCCTGCACTGCCCCCTCCTGGTTGAAGTCGGCACTGCAATTACCGATGGGAATTCAGTCTCCACTTCCTGTTTATGTTCTTGGTATAACATTTTCTTGAGCAACGAGTGAATGCATGGAGAAATGGATGCCTGCATGGCAGCGTCTCTTGTTTGTGGGCAGCCCTGGCCATGCCCTTCTTCAAAGCCCTGCGTTTGAGCTCAGAGGCTGTCCCCGGGTACTAGGGAACCATTGATTGTTCTGGAGCAGGAGGTGGCTAAGTGAGAACAGAGCGATGGGTGGCTGGAGGAAGACCACGTGTCTGGGGGTGATTGCACCCTTTCTGGGAGGGTCTTAGAGTGGGATTTCTCTACTTGCAGCACTACTGATATTGAGGTTGGATCATTCTCTGGGGTAGACACATCCGCGGCACCGTGAGGTGTGAGCAGCCTCCCTGGCATTTGGTGCCAGTCTGTGTGACTACTACAGATGTCTCCAGACATGGCCAGGTGTCCCCCGGGGGCATATTATCCTGCAGAGAGAAGCACTGGTCTAGAATTGAAGATGTGGGGTTAGATCCAGGGTCTCCTTCAGTTCTTGCTGGTTGCCACCTCCATTTTCTCAGCTGCAAAATGGGTATATGGATGTTATGAGGAATAGTAACTGCAGTAACTCCCATCTTTAGTTAATAGCGCTGAGGCCTGGTGGTGGGGAGTTGGGGCAGTTCTTCAGTTTCCTTCACCTGCACTCCAGCTGCCTGATTGTGTCGGGCTTTCATCCTCATTATTAACTCCTTCCCAGTAGTCCCAACCATGAATCCCTAAATGGGAAAATGATTTGCCTTTCTCCTATGAGTCATTTAAATAAATACACAGCTGTCTATTTGTTCTACCTACAGTTCTGTCATGTACTGCCTGCTGGTAGAAGTCATGAAGACTGAACCCTCCCCTCTAGCCCTGAGGTTTTAAGTAGATCCTCCTAAGGGACTTCAACAAAGGTTGATTGCCAGGGGTTTGAAGACCCTTGATGGCCCCATTCTGGCTAACTGGGGAGGGGTGTCTCCAGACTAGTGTTTTGTGGAAGAACTGCAGAAGGGAGAGGTGAGAAGTCAGTTTCGGGAAGCCTCAAAAATTCTAAATATATTGTCTGCCTTGTTCACTTTGGCAAACTCTTATTCAACCTTCAAAACCCCAACTGCAATGCCCCTCTCTTTTGGAAAGTCCTTCCTCAAGTGTCACTTTCCTCCCTGGCTCCTCCTTCCCACAGCCTGGGTTTCCCCTCTGCCCAGTTTGGATGGAAAGGAGTGTCTATGGTCAGATTTGTTTCTTCTGCCTGTGGTGGAGTAGGATGGGGCTGTGGCACAGCTGGGCCACAAAGTGTATTTTTTTAATAGCAGAAAGGAATGTGTGGGTGGAGGCACTACCAGCTGCACCCATCCAGGTGATCTCCTTCCTCCCTCACCCACAGGTAGAGGGTTTCCTTCCTGGCTTCTGCTATTCTTACATCTTATCCTGGGAATCCAGAACCCTGAGGGTGGGGCAATGACAGCTGAGGAGTAACAATTGACCTTTACCCCACAAGACTTTCCTGGCTGGGTGTGAAGACCAGGTCAGGCTGCGAGTAGCTCTGGATTCGAGCCAAGCCCTGATTCTACATCTTCAGAAAGTCTATACCTCTGATTTCTCTGGACCTCAGTTTCCCCTCTTTGAAAGGGGTAACCCTCCCAGCGATGAGGGTGACCCAAGGGGGATCAGCCCTATGTTCCGGATGTCTCTGGTTCTCGACTAGCGCCTGAACCAACAGTCTTCCCAAATGCACCTCGAAAACGTTTGGGTTTCACGGATGGAAAACCTTTCGCCTCTCAGACTCCATTCCTAAGGACTCTATGAGTCCACCGGATCTTTCTTGCAGCCTTGCCAGGATGGTTCTGGTCCCCGGCCGCAGGCTAGTGCTCGGCTGGGTGGAAAACCCGGCATGGATATTCGACACCCAGGGCCTGGAGTCTATGATGACGGGTTTGGGTGGGGGTGGGAGCGCAAGGTGGCCACCCCCGACTCCTGAAGGCGTGTCCCAGCGGGGGCGTGGCCGGCAGGGGACGCCGAGGAGGAAGAGGGGCAGGTGCAACGGCTGAGACAGAGGAGGGTGAAAGCCTGGCACCCACTCGCTGTGACCCTCCCCAGCTTCCTTCCTCACCCCAAGTTGGGGTTGGGGTCCGTTGGACTGTTCGCTAGTGCCCCACTTGGGGCAGGGGCGCTGGAGAGCCCCTCCGGGGCGTACCATGGCGGTGAGATTCCAGGCGAGTTGTTCTCCGAAGGCGGGAAGGGGAAGGAATCTCGTTGGACTTGGGGTTCGGTCCCAGGTCCAAGGCCCCTGTCCACCCTCTGACTACTTAACAGATGAGGAAACTGAGGCCCAGGGGAATGCGGCGAGTCCGCGCTTGTGTTCACTCCCGACGGTCCCCAAAAATTGCCTCCCTGGGCTCACTCCGTTCCAGGATCTGCCTACCTTACCCGGTCGACCTGGGTACAAATCTCAATTTTTCGGAGTAATTTTGGGGGTAGTGAATTGACACATGTCCGTAACTCAATGTAAAGGGGGTGCTCGCCATTTTAAAGCGGGGCGCAGGGGGAGGGTTTGTAAAACAAAAAGCAAGGTGTAGCTGTCCAGTAAAAATGTTTACGCTTCGGCCTCAGGGATATTGGGCTGGCTTAGTGGGACCCTAGGCTGGGGACTTAGGCGGACGCGGTGAGCTGCAGGACAGGGGACCGCCACGTATTGGGCGCCTACTGTATGCAGAAGCTCCTGACCCGGCAGGAGTTACTGGGGAACGCGAGCCACTTTTCACACTCCAGCAAACGAGCTGGGGCGGGAAGGGGGCGGACCTCCCTCCTGGGAACGGCTATCTCACAGTCACCCGTTAAGGGTCTCAGCGGATGACGGGGTACGTTGCAGCCCCAGGGGTTGCGAGGCTCGCTCAGGGCCCCACAGCCCCAGGTTTCAAGCCCGGACGGTTCAGGCTCCCTCGGTCTCCTTCCAGGCTTCAGGGAGTAACGCCCGTGTCCCCTCCCCCTCTGATCCAACCCCCTCTCCCCTCTCTATTGTTCCCGGAGGTGGGGGCGGGGAGGGGTGGGGAGAAGGGACGGGACCGACGAACCACGTGCCTGGGGCGGTGTGACACGGTACGACCTGTCCCCTCTGGACCCGACTCTGCTTCGCTGTTTGCGTCCAGAGTGGCAGGGGGCGGGGCGAAGACCCAGGCCCCGCCCACTTGGCGCTCACCTGGGCGCGGGCGGGGCTGAGGGGCTAGAAACTCTTGGCTATTGCTTGAGTTTCCTGATCGAATCTGCCTTTTATTCCACCCTTTCTTCAGTCCTCAGACTCTCCCTACCATGCTGCCTGGTCCGATGGGAACAATGTCAGGGTCCCAGGGGACCCCCAACCCTGCCCACCAGGAGCCCCAAGATGGGAGGGATGTAGGAGACACAATGGTATAGAAACTCCCATGTTTCCATAATCAGTTATGTTATTAATCAGATATGGGGGGGCCTCATTTTATGAAGGAAGATCTGGCCCCGGGGCTGTGAAGGATGAATAGGAGTTTGCTGGGAGTTCAGTACTGAGTGTGTAGAAATCTAGAGCTGATTGGAGGGTCCCCAGGAGATTTGTGCAACCCCACCCCAAAGACCCAAGATTTACAAGCTGATGATTAAACAGGGTAATTGAAGACGGTTTGGGGTGCTAAAAAGAAAACATTCAATAAAACAGGCAGAAGGGAGGGGTACCAGAGAAGGGTGGTTAGCCAAGGTGACCAGGAAGGTGGCATTTGACCTGAGACCCAGTGGCAGGCTCAGGTGCAGCTGGACAAAGATTTGGAGGTGAGCTAAGTTGAGGCAGGCTGGGGGTTCAATTTGATCATGGGTGTTGGGGAAACCTGAGAGGCCTCGCGTCTCTTCGGAAGTGGAATAACTAATACAAGCTGAGACTAGCCTGGGCCACCTGCACCCGGTCCCCCAGGGACCCTGGTTCCCTGGCAACTCTTTGTGAAAATAAGCCCAAGAAATAAAAATACCAGGGTGCCACTTAATGACACAAAGCAGAAAGTCAAAGACAGTTTAAAGATGGTTCAGAAGAAAGGAAGTTCTGGAGAAAAAGGGTCCTATTTCCTGAGGCAAACGTTTGGGACAGGCTGTGTGACCTCAGGCAAGTTACTGAACCTCTCTGGGCTGGTGTAGGAATTGGGTAGGAATGGAGGCGGCGCCTCTTCCTGAGACCCTCAGGATTGAAAACGAAGGACACATAAAGTTCTCCCTGGCAGCCAGCATGAAACAATGTTGCTTGCTCATATGGAAGGAGAAAAGTCCCTATGATTACTTCTCACAGCAATGACAGGTATTCACCTCCATCCAGCATCTCTACCCTGTCATTCAGAACAGGAGTGGGGAGGCGGGAAATACGTATTTCACAGGTGGGGAAGTTGGGACCCACCTACAACAAAGGGCCGAGGACCCAGCTCCCCAGAACTGTGGGACCAGGAGGCCCCCACCCTTCCCACTCCCAGCGAACCTGGAATCTTCTGGGAGATGGGGAAGTGCCAAGATAAGGCACTGGGACTTACGAGTGGAGTGGGCAGAGGGAACAACCCTCCCCACTGTGCCAAGTGGGATACATGAGTTGGAGAAGGGTGTCCCTTTTATAAGCCCTACCCTGGGAGTGGGTAGGGGGCTGACCTCCAGGTGTGTCCCCACCTTCTTCTAGGTTCTCCTGGCCATGGGATCTGGTCCCCCCAGAACCTGCGAGCTCATGTGTCCTGGGGGAGTGAAACTGGGAGTCCTCTGGCTCTCCCTGGTATCTTGACAAGCAATTTTATTTCTCTGCGCCTCAATTTCCTTACCCGTGATGGGAAGCAGGTGGTGGTGAATAGAATACCCCCTTCCATGAATAGATTAAATGAGATAGTACATGTACAATGCCAAGCAGAAAGGATGCCAATCGTTTTTTTATTCTTGCATTCATTCATTCACTAGTTATTGAATCTCTGCTCTGTGATCAGAACTCAGGACTGAACTGTGAACAAAACAGACAAAAATCTCTGCCCTCTAGAGCCCCTACTCTAGCATGATCAGATCTAAACAACAACAACAAAAAACATGTTCTACAAAATGGAAAAATCGTATCATGGAGTAGATAGGAGGTCTGTGGTTGGGCATTTCTAAACAGAGCAATTGGGAGGACCTCACCAAGGAGGTGACATTGGGCTGAAACCTGAAAGAGGAGGGAGTGAGTCGGGAGATCTAGGGGAAGAGGTTTTCAGACAGAAGACACTGTGTGCAAAGGTCCTGGGGCAGGATGGTGCCGGGCATGTGTGAGGAACAGTAAGAAGGCCCGCGGGGCTGACTAGATCCCCACCATGCGACCCCCTCTGACTCCCACCCCAGACCGAGCTCAACCTTCCAGAGGATAAGGAGCCAAGAACTCTTCTCTCCTTTTTCTATGGGTTGAACAAAAAATTCTCAGCTTTGGCCCTATTAACATTGGGGGCTGAGTCTTTCTCAGGGGAGAAAAATGTCATGTGCACTGTGGGTGTCTCACCCACTGAATGACAGGAGACTCCACCCCAGTGTGAGGACCACAGATGTTCCCAGATAACCCTTTAGTGTCCCCTTGGGGACAGAATTCCCCCACCTTCCTAGAGGAGGAACCATCGACTTCAACCCATTATGCAGATGAAAAGACTGAGGTCCAAGAGGTAACAACATCTCCAGAGGCTCAGACCATGAGAGTGTCAGGGCTGAGCTCCTCACCCAGGGATGGGCCCCCCAATTTTCCTGTGCTATGGTCACATGCCTAGCTG
Source organism: Solenodon paradoxus (assembly GCA_004363575.1). NCBI lineage: Eukaryota > Metazoa > Chordata > Mammalia > Eulipotyphla > Solenodontidae > Solenodon > Solenodon paradoxus. The sequence goes on from RJWH01004351.1 coordinate 79,793, forward strand.
TCCCCTCCCCCCCAGGTGTTGGACATGGAGGAGATGACCATCTGGGAGCAGCACACAGCCAGACTGTGCAAGGTGAGGCGTCTCACCCCTTCCATGGAGGCAGGTGGGATTCGTGGCTTGCTCCCTGCCCGTTCAGCATAAGGAAATACTCTGGTCCTATTGGGTCCCGGACACTCATTCTGTCTCTCCTCCTCCCTTAGGACCCCCGCAGGGGCTTCGGGGTTGCCATCTCTGGCAGCCGAGACCAGCCCAGCGGATCTGTGGTGGTGTCCGACGTGGTCCCTGGAGGCCCGGCCCAGGGCAGGCTGCAGTGAGTGTCCGTGGCAGGAACGGGCCTGTCAGGAGGACAGTGGGCTGAGGCTGGAAAGTGCCTGGTTCCTCCCAGCTCTGTCAACACAGGGAGTTGGCAGGACTGGTCAGTGGCTAACTGACCTGAGCCACTTCCTGGCTGTCGCCCGCGGTTCCCCGGAGTCATCGTGACTTCTGGACCATCAGGGCCCACAGGTCCTGGAAGTCACTTTTGGCTGGAGGGAAGGAGACCCAGAGTTGGGAGCCGCTGAGAGATATGCTGGGAAAATGGCTCTGAGACCTGAGGGACTGACTGGTGATGTGTCTCAGCCCAGAATCCGGAGCCGATTTCAGAAAGAGAGAAAGATCCTGAACTGCATAGACAGGGAGAGCGAGTTCAGCGCCCTCTCCCCTCCTTGTCCCTCCCGCTCCCGCCCTCCCCCTGCAATTTTTCAGAGAATTCGAAGCAGGCCCTAGAGACCAGGGGCCCTCAGGGAACTTCCTAAGATGAGCCTCTTCCCTCAGGATAGGGGACCACATCGTCATGGTGAACGGCGTCTCCGTGGAGAATGTCACTTCCACCGTGGCCATTCAGATTCTCAAGAGCTGTGCCAAGTTAGTGGACATCGTGAGTCGGGGTCCGGGTGGAAGGGGCGGGGGGCCCGCCCGGTGTTTGGGGCAGACCTTGAGCCACGTCTCCTCTCTGCGTCTCCCGCCCCCTGCCCCCCAACAGACGGTGAAGCGCCCCCGGAGGATCCAGCTGCCGGTCACCAAGTCCAGCTCTTTCGATCACGCTCACCGGGACTCAGACGAGGAGGCTGACCATGGCCGGGGCTACGATGGGGACACGTCCAGCGGCTCGGGTCGCTCCTGGGGCGAACGTTCCCGCCGGACGAGAGCGGACCGTCGGAGCCGAGCCAGCGGCCAGGGGCGCAGGAGCCCGGGTGGCCGCTCCGAGACCAATGGGCTGGCCCTGGTGTCCGGCTTCAAGAGGCTGCCGCGACAGGACCTGCGGATGCGCCCGCTGAAGTCGGTGCTGGTGCGGAGGACAGAGAGCGAAGGTGCATCCGTGATCTGGGGTGCTGTGGGTGACCCCCAAAGTGGGGGACCCTGCCCTGACATCCTGGGGTGTGTGCACGGCAGAAGGCTTATCCCCAATGGTGTCCACCTGCCAATCCCAGGACCTGGGGATGTGTCCCCTCCCTGGAGAGTGGACGCTGCAAGGCATAGGGCGGGGAGGACCCTGAAGGTCCCTGAAGGCAGGTCCTGGATCCAGAGTCCAGGGACCTCAGGAGGGTCCTGAGAAGAGGAGGAGGGTCCCAGTCAGAGGGAAGACGCTGGGGTGCTGACTGGGAGGACGGAGGAAGGACAGGCCCAGGAGCAACATCGTGACTTTGGAATTGTCACCATGTGACAAATGGGTCTTGGACATTTAGATGCCAGATGGCATTTGAATGAACAAAAGTCATATCCCAACTATTTTCATCAGGATGTCATTCAGAGTTGTTGATTTTTTGGGGGGGCGGGGAATGGGGTGTGACATCGAAGCCACTGTTGTGATGTCATAGGTGTCAGGAAATGGGGATCTGGGCTCTGCTAGCTCAGAGGCCCCCGCCACTTCCAAGCAATGACAGCTGAATCCCTGCAGTGACATGGCATTGGGCCAGGCCCTGTATGGCTGGAGGGAGTCCAGCCTGACCCCTTCGGTTGGGACAGGGACTCGGAAGTCAGGTGCAGGGCAGAGGGGTGGGAGAGCAGGCTGAGCTTCCGTCGGGAGCCAGCAGCCTGCCCTGTCTCAGTTTCCCTTCTCCCTCCAAAGACTTCGGGGTCAAGCTGGGAAGTCAGATATTTATCAAACACATCACAGACTCGGGTCTGGCCGCCCGGAACAGTGGACTCCAGGAAGGGGACCTCATCCTGCAGGTGAGCCCAGGCTTCTGTGGACCTGCCGTCTGCATTGTTCCCTTTTCTGGTAAGGTCAGAGATGGCTGTGCAGAAGACCCCTCATTTCTCCCATCTGTGGCCAATCCGCTGTCAAATGTCGGTTTCTAGTACCTCCTTGGGGAGGCGGTGTCCGTTTCTAATCTCCCCAGAATCCCGTGCCACCTGATTCTCTGATGCACCCTAGGTGGTTCGATGCTACAGATCCGGAGACCTGCCTTTGACCAGCAGCTCTGTCTGCAAAGCTAGTCGATTTCTAGACTCTTCCCCAGAATTGTCTTTAGTGATTTCCAGTGTTTGATTTCCAAATCACTTCTGGTTGATGATTAATATAGCCTCCTAGTGACCCTGAAGAATGATCTATTTCTGGTGGTTTGGGGTTGACGTTAGAAACAGATCATTTGAGGGGTGAGGAGGGACTAGAAACTCACAATCCCCTGGGGCGATTGAAAACAGGTGTTCTGGAGGAGAAACTCCTGGTTTGAGTGGAAAGGATTTAAAATTCTTGCGTGAAATTGTGTGTTTAATTCACCTTTAGATGTCTGCATTTACTGCTTCCCAGAGAATGTTTCTAGTATCTTTTTTCTTTTTTTTTAAAGGGAAGGTGCAGGCAGGAATGAAGGCGAGCAGCAGGCAGGCAGAGAGGAGGAAGAAGCACTTATTTATTTTATTTAGTTGTTCATCTTGGTTGTTCTCCGGCCCCAGGATGTGAACCTGGGTCCTTGGGATGGACATGGACTGAATCTAGTGGACTTAACTGCTGAGCCACCAGGGCACACCTCTAGAATTCTTGTTAACAGTGCTTAGAGTAATAATCTCTCATGGTAGGAGTCCAATGCTCTCATTTTCTCATGGGAATATCTGTTTTAAGTACTTCTTGAGGATTATGTGTTTCTAGGTGCCCCCTCCCCGCCAAGCTGTCTGCTTTTAGTATCCCCCATTTCTCATGATCTCACCTCTTCTTCCTTCCTGGTCCCTCTTAGATCAATGGGGTGTCCAGTGAGAATCTGTCACTGAATGACACCCGGCGGCTGATTGAGAAGTCAGAAGGGAAGTTAACTCTGCTAGTGCTCAGGGACCGGGCACAGTTCCTGGTAAACATCCCTCCAGCTGTCAGTGATAGTGACAGCAGCAGCTCTCTTCTGGAAGGTGAGTGGCCATAGGCAGGCCCTGGGAGGGTTCGAGGCAGCGCCAGGCAGGGACAAGTGGGCACCTGCCAGCCTGGCCCAGAGAGGGATCTCAAGTTTCCTAAGGTCACGCAGCAAGAAGCTGAAGGCTGAGTTGACTCTGGCGGAGGCCCCTGTGCTCAGGAGAGCCTTGATGTTCCCCTCTGTGAGCTGGTTCAGACTCTGATTAATAAGACACCCCCTCCCCCACAGACATCTCAGAGTTGGGCTCGGAACTGTCCCAGGCACCGCCATCCCATGTCCCACCACCACCCAAGCACAGGCAGCAGAAACCGGACACCAGCCGAAGCCACCCCCTTGTGTACGTACATAACCCTGTGGGCCAGAAGAGAGGTACATCATTTTCCAACCGGAGAGTGCAGTCCTGGAGGACTGCCTGGAAGAGCCTTCCCCATCCACTTACAGACCTTCTTAGCTCCACTATATGTGGGTCTGGGCTCTTGGGAACTGGGCTAGCAGATATGGCTGATCTTAAAGTAGAAAGGACGACTTTTTTTTTTTTTTTTAGGAGGAAGGGAGCAGGTAGGAATGAAGCAGGCAGGAAGAGAGGAGGAAGAGGAGGATGAGGAAGAGCCCTCTTTATTTTATTGAGTTGGTCACACTGGTTGTCTCCCCCCTCACCCGGGACTCGAACCTAGGATTATGTGGCCTGCACTCCTTGGGAGGCGATTGACCCAACCGCTCCTCCACTGGGAGGTGCCTGCTATAACTTTTCACAAATATTAAATTAATAAACACGACTCTTGTCACAAGTTCATCTCATTTTGAGCCAGGCCTGACTGAGGTTTGGTCTTGTCCTCCATCCCCAGGGCTCAGAGCAGTGCGCATACACTCACCCCAGGCAGGGACCAAAGCAGGATTTGACTCTGTGCAGTGAGATGGAAATTCTCCTAAAAAATCATCGCTGGTGGGTCCTGGTGGTTTAACAGTTAGGTCCACTGCCTCTGGCCATGTGAGGTTTGCATACATCCCAAGGTCCCAGGTTCGAGTCCCAGGGCCGGGGAACAACCAGGATGAGCAGCTAAATAAAATAAAATAAAAACGTTCTTCCTCCTCTCTCTTCCTGCCTGCCTGCTCGCCTTCATTCCTGCCTGCCCCTGTCCTAAAACAAAACAAAACCTTAGAGACATTCGCCCTACCTCTCCCACATCTGTTTCCCCACCAGGGAGAAGCCTCAGCCCCGGCGGGAAAGTTCTGTGGATTCCAGAACCATCTCAGAATCAGGTGAGCGGAGAAGGGTGGGGTGTGACTCTGAGCACCCCTCCTGGTTTTTCTGATCCCAGCCAGTGAGGCTGTGCCAGACAGAGTGGAAGAGTGTCACAGGCCCCAGAGGTCTCTGGGAAGGAGTGTGACCGGGGTGATGGCATTCCATGGGGCAGGGGCTCCCTCGGGCTGAGACTTGGCAGCTGGCCCCGGCCGGTGTGCGGGGCGGTGGGGAAGAGACACTGTTCCTTTGCAGGCTCCTCCAGGCAAAGCAGCTGCAACATCTATAGGGTTCCTAGCCCACCAAGCATGCAGGACCATGGGTATGTGCCCCTCAGCTGGAGACCCCATGCCCCGGGGGCCCCGCTGTCCCTCCCCGCTCGCCCACCTCTGCCCACTGCTCTGACCATGCCCTTCGCCTTCACAGGTACAGCCCCGACTGCCGGGTGGTCCGCTTCCCTAAGGGCACCAACATCGGGCTCAAGCTAGCCGGCGGGAATGACGTGGGCATCTTCGTGTCAGGGGTGCAGGCGGGCAGCCCAGCCTATGGGCTGGGCATCCAGGAAGGAGATCAGATTCTGCAGGTGATCGAGGACTGGCTGAATGGTTCCCTGTGCTGGTTGGGACCCCAGGCTGCTCCAGCCTGTGTGCCCCCCCACCCACCCAGACTTTACCCTGGGACTGGCAAGACCATTTGAACTTTATTATTTTTATTTTTTTTTAAGGAAAGGTGCAGGCAGGAATGAAGGCGAGCAGGCAGGAAGAGAGAGGAGGAAAAAGCACTTATTTATTTTATTTAGTTGTTCATCTTGGTGGTTCCTCCCGCCCCAGGTCTTGAACCCGAGACCTTGGGATGTACATGAACTGCGCTCAACCACTGTTCCGTCAGGGGGCGCCACATCGCCACATTTTAATGTCCCGTCTGTGGGGTCCGGGTCCCCACCTCACCGTCTTGGTTATCGTCTGAGTTATAATGTTATCCTCCTTATCAGTGTCATGTCCTTATGTGCGCGAGTGTCTTCTGCACCACGGCCTCACTCCTCTGCTCCCCGCAGCTTGCCACCGGCCACCGTCCTTTTCTGTGACCCCACTTCGGTGTCTGTGTCCCTGTCCCGACGGCGTGGCGTGGGTCGATTTCATTCTGGGGTCCTGATCCCTACTCTTTACATCCTAACCCAGGGTCGGAGTGGAAACCTCAGGTCTCTGGCAAGGGTGGTGCGGTTTTTGATGATACTCCCTCCTCAGTTTGCAAGGGGCCCCGAGCTTGACACCCTGTCACATCCCAGAGCCTGTGACCCACACGCTGTCTGTATATTGTCCGTCATCGGCTGCCCCGGGCACCCGTGTGTCACTGTTCCCTTTGAGATGCCAAGCCTGGGCGTCTGTGCGCCGCTGTCCCCTTCAGCCGCGATCCCTCTTCTGCGCGCCATGGGCGTGTCCTGAGCTTGTCCCACCCTCCTGTCCCTGTTAGGCCAATGACCTGCCGTTTGAGAACCTGACGCGGGAGGAGGCGGTTCAGTTCCTGCTGGAGCTGCCCCTGGGCGAGGAGGTGGAGCTAGTGACTCAGCGCAAACAGGACAGTGAGTCTCTGCGGGCGTGGGTTCGAGCCCCGGCGAGGGGGCCCCTCCGCCGCCCTGGGTCCGGGCGGGTGGTGACCCCGTGCCTCCCTGTGCGCCCGCAGTCTTCCAGAAGATGGTGCAGTCCCGCGTGGGCGACTCCTTCTACGTCCGCACGCACTTCGAGCTGGAGCCCAGCCCGCCGTCTGGCCTGGGCTTCACCCGCGGCGACGTCTTCCACGTGCTGGACACGCTGTACCCGGGACCGGGCCACAGCCACGCCCGTGGGGGCCACTGGCTGGCCGTGCGCATGGGCCGCGACCTCCGGGAGCTCGAGCGGGGCGTCATCCCCAACCGGAGCAGGTGGGCGCCCTGCCTCAGTTTCCCCAGGCGTCACCAGCGAGCCAGTGGCAGTTGGAATTTCCTGTGTAACAAATCGTCAATAAACTCGGGACTCCAACAACACACATCCATCATCTCACTTAGCAAAGAACCCAAGTTTGAAAATGCAGGGGACAGCGAGGCTGGCTCTCCCCCACCCCAACTTTTCGGGGTGCCGTCCCCTGGGCTCCGCCCTTCCTGGGTCCTCACCTCCTGCAGCAGCGCCGCCAGCAGCCCGCACCGACTCTCATTCCTTGTGAAACCTTGGTGCTTACTGTAGTCACTCGTCGGTCGCTTAACAGACGACAGGGACCCCCCCCACCGGGGGTGGGTGGGGACACTCAGTGATGTTCGGGCCATATCGCCTAACAGCGCGTCTCGCAGAACGTGTCCCTGTCACTAAGCGACTCAGGCCTGGAATGTCCCTTCTCCCCAGGGCGGAACGGCTGGCCAGCCTGGAAGCCGCCCAGCGAGCCATGGGCACCGTGCCCGGTGCCTCGGGCTCCAACGCCAGGGCCGATTTCTGGCGGCTGCGGGGTCTCCGTCGGGGAGCCAAGAAGTCCAGCCATCGGAGCCGGGAGGACCTGTCGGCTCTGACCAAACAGGGTCACTACCCGCCGTATGAACGCGTGGTGCTGCGAGAAGGTGGGACCCGGGGCGCGAAGGAGCGTGGGCGGGCTCGGTGAGAGAGAGGAATGTTCTAGAACAAGTGTAGGCCAGCGTCCTTTAGCCCTGTTTCACAACGACGGTCCGCACAGACGGTGGGGTCCCCAGGGTCTCCACCACACAGCTTGGGTGTGCAGAAGGCCCCACCTTCCAGGGGTGTGTGACAGCACTTGGTGACATTCGCACCACAATGACATCAGCTCACAAAACGTTTCTCAGGTTGCATCCTCAGTCTTCACGACTCCTGACCGTATTCACCCAAGTCCAACTTCCAGAAGCCACAGTCCTTAGTGATCTCCTTTCACCAAAAATAGCCACTTGGGGTTATTTTAGGGCAGAGAAAGAGAGGAGGTGCACCCTGGTGGCCTAGTGGTTGAGTCTGCGGAGCGCAGTCCATGTACATCCCCGAGTTCACATCCCAGGACTGGGAGAACAGGCACGATGGACAACGAGATAAAATACAAAAATGCTTCTTCCTCTCTCTGCCTGCCTGTCGGCTCCCCTTCATTCCTGCCTGTGCCTTTCCTTAAAAAATAAATACATAAAAAATGAACAAATAAAAAAGAGGGGACTTCATTCCTTAAAAATTCATTCCCATTTCCAATAAAAAGAATGTGAGCCACATGCATCTTTTGAAAGATAGCTACGCTTTTCTATGTAGTGAGCATACTACATCTAAAGTATTTCTAAGGCTAATCCTTGATAATAATAGATTTTTTAAAAGGAAAGGTGCAGGTAGGAAGAGGGGAAAGGAGCGTTTTTCTTTTATTTTTATTGAGTTGTTCACACTGGTGGTTTCCCCCACATCCAGGACTCAAACCCAAGGTTATGTGGCTTGCGCTCCTTCGGAGGTGATTGATCTAACTGCTGCTCCATCAGGGGATGTCTTGCATTCTTTATATAAAGATTTATACTAGCACCTCCTTGTGGCTTAGCAGTTAAGGTGCAGGCCATGTAAATAAAGTCCAAGGACCAGGTTGAGGAACCCCCGCCCCCCCACAACCCCAGGATATGAACCCAGGTCCTTGCGATGTGTGTGGACTGCACTTGGCTGGAGGTGGCAGACCAACCTCTACTCCACCAGGTCATGCTAGTATAGGAAATTTTATGTGATCTGTATTTTTTAAAATTTTAAATTAAATTAAATTTTAAATTAAAAACAATTAAATTAAAATTTAAATAAAAATTAAACATTTTTCAGTTGACTAAAAGTGCAGACTATGAAAGCTGTGGACCCGGGTTCGAGACCTAGGGTTGGCGGCAAAACACAACAAAACCAGAACCCAAATTAATTCCATTAAATTAAAGAAAAATGACATTGCAGTAAACCAGCGCATAAAGCCTTTTCCTCATGTGGCCACTGAGGGGGAAAAAAACAGCTTCCTGCAGATTTTTGGAAGAGAAGAGATTAAGTGCCTGCCCACAGCCTCTGGGGAGAAGGGATTAAAAGCAGGTGCAAAGGCCTTTAAAAAAACTGGAAAAGGATTTTTGATGAGAAGTCAATGAGGACTGGACTGCGCGGAGTTATTTTTTTTTTCAACTCCAGCGTTCGGATACAAGGACTTCAAAGGCGCCCCCTGGTGGAGCAGTGGTTAGGTCAGTTGCCTCTGAAGGAGCGCAGGCCACACAGCCCAGCGTTCAAGACCCGGGTGTGTGTGGGGGAACAACCAGTGTGAACAACTAAATAAAAATAAATAAATGCCTCCTCCTCCTCTCTCTTCCTGTTTGACTGTGCACTTCCCTTCATTCCTGCAGCACCTTTCTTTTAAAAAAGAAAAAGACGATCCAGACAGGTTGCTTCCTCCTTTCCTCCTGCTCACACACCTCCACACCATGACTCACTGGTAAAAGGGGGACTGGCTTAGATGAGAGGTTGATGAACTATTCTCGTGGGCCAGATGGTTTTTAAAAATCCTTATTGGTTTGTAACATTATAGATATTTTGACGGCCCGGCCTTTTAAATCAGCATCTATATACGACATCACATTGGTCACCAAAGTCTAGATTCCAGCCATCACTGCAGAATGCCCCTTTCACCCTATGTATGTACCCCACTGCCCCTTCCCTTCTGATAACCAGTTTGTTCTTATAGTCAAAAAAGTGCATTTTCGTTCATTCATTTGGCTTCTCTGTCTTGCAGCTATGACTGAGATCATTCTGTCTCTGTCTTCATCCTTCTGTCATATCTCACTGAGCGTCTTCCCCTCTAGGTCCATCCATGTTGGTGCAAATGGCAGGATTCCATCTTTTTTTTTATACTGGGTGTACTCCACTGCGTGTCTATGCCACTGCTGGGCAGTTGGGCCGTTTCCAGCTCCAGGCTATTGGGAACAGTACCGTGTGAACAGGGGGTGCAGGTCGCTCTTTGCATGGTGTCTTCACATTCTTCAGCTAAAATGCCCAGTAGTGGGATAGCTGAATCCCATGCTGCTTCTGTTCCGAATTATGATTTTTTTAAGAAGCAACATCTTTAAGCGTATCTTTATCTAGTTGTTCACGTTGGTGGCTCCCTCCTAGTCCTGGGACCAGAAACCGAGTCCTTAGGATGTATGTGGACGACACTTGGTTGGAGGCAGTGGACTTAACTGTTATGCCACCAGGGTGCATCTTAATGGTTTTTTAATGGTCGTCTGTCTGCGTCACAGTTTCGGGACCCAGGTTCCTTCCATGTTGTTTTTCTGCCTTACCGTGTGCGGTTTGAGACGCACACCTTGCCCACACCCCAGCCGAGGAGGAAGGGGAGAGAATGGGTAGAGGAGCCTCTCCTTTTTCTGAAAGCTACTGCCTAGAATAAGACGCGTCAACGCTGCTTGCACCTCATTGGTTAGAACTCAGTCACGTGGCCACCCTTTGCTGCAAGGCAGGCTGGGAGATGGAGTTTTTAGCGGGGCAGCTACTCTACAGCCTTGGTCTGTTACCGCAGGGGATGTATACATCTTTATGGTAAAAGTCTTTGCCACGAGTGGGATCCTGGTGACAGTCATTGCTTCTCTGCCCCTCAGCCAGCTTCAAGCGCCCCGTGGTGGTCCTGGGGCCAGTGGCAGACATTGCTATGCAGAAGTTAACAGCTGAGATGCCTGACCAGTTTGAAATTGCAGGTGAGAAACTGAGTCCCTGAACCCGGACCTTGAGGCTAAAGCAGCTTGATGAGGACCTGCTGACATGCCGTCTGGGGGGGACAGTTAGAACAGCCTTAGCAAACCTGACGCGATGTCAACCTTGCCCGGACCAGACATCCTCAATCGATCCCCGCACTCATCATCCAGATGGACGCTCAGAATCTTTCTTAACACAGTTCCCTGGGTGGCCACTGCCCATTATACCACCTGTTCATTTATTCCAGAGATTCGTTTATTAAGCTACAGACACAGCATCAGACGAAAAGACACAAAGTCCCCCAAAGAGAGAAAAATATCAACAGCTCCAGAAACAAATGAGCTCAGCTTGTGGTCACAAATGATAATTCCTGGGTCACATCTGGCCCACTAGCTGACCTGAATACAGCACACTAAGAATGGTATTTGCAAATGTAATTAATTTCTTTCTTTTAAAGTGCAGGCAGGCATGAAGGTGAGCAAAGGCAGGCAGGCGGAAGAGAGAGGAGGAGGAAACTTTTGTTTTTAATTTAGTTGTTCATCTTGATTATTTACCCTCCCAGCCCTGGGACAGGAGCCTGGGTCCTTGAGAGGTATGCAGATTACAGGCTGGGGAGGTGTGTGGATTACACCCCCACACACATCCATTTATCTGCTAAGTCACAGGGCACGCCTACATATTTTAAATAGTTGAATAGTTAAAACATTTTTGAGACACATGAAGAGAACTGGAAGCTGCAATTAGAACAGATACTTTTACACGAAGGTCTTCAGCAGACAGAGTCGCAAGTCACCCAAGTATGTCTGTCCACACAGGGGAATAGTGTTCAGTCTTACAAGGAAGGAGGTTTTGATCCTCAGTCCCCTGTGGAGGCAACTTGAGGACATGATACTCTGTGACGTTGGCCAGGCACACAAGGACATGTCCTGTGGGACTTCCTCCCAGGAGGGCCCTAGAGAAGTCACAGCCACAGAGACAGAAAGGAGATGGTGGTGTGGTGGTGCAGGGCCAGGGGAGGGAGTGTCTGATGGGTGGGGAGGATACTACGTGCCTTTTACCACAATAAAACCGAAAACAAGTCTGTCCTCCACTCACTTTCAGTCCCTCCCCACACATAGGGCTTGTCTCCTCAGGCACCGGGCAACCCAGGAGGGCTTCCTGGAGGAAGCAGTTTTCTGTTTCAGGTCTGAGAGGACAGATGGGGATCACAAGAGCCTGGGAGAGCAAGTGTCTGGAGTAAACTCTGCATCAGGCCCCTGATCCTGCCTGCCTTTGACTCTGTGTTTCTGAGTTGGTGACCTTCCATCCCTGATGCCCAGTGTCCCCACATGCCAGATAGGTCAGGGACAGTCTCCCCTCCACAGGAGGCGGGGAGGGCCAACGTTAGGAGTGGACATGGCCCGTGGAAGCTATTGCTGCTATTAGTATTTCTCTTGAGGGCACTGGGGAGCCATGGTGGATTCTGGAGCAGGGGAGGGCAGGTAGACACGAATTTGAAGGGCCAAGGGAAGAGACCACCCTCCTGATGCTGCTGGTCACCTCTTCCCTCCCCAGAGAGCCTGTCCCGGGCTGATAGCCCCTCCAAGATCATCAAATTGGACACCGTACGGGTGATCGCAGAGAAAGTAAGCGGGTCCTCCCGTGGGTGTGGTCTTGTGATGTGGGGGACTTGAGTGGGACAGAGCTTCCCAGAATCCCTGAGAAGGCGGGGAGTGGCCTGGACTCTCAGAGCACCACACACACACACACACACACACACACACACACACACACACACACCCCATAATGGTCTGTGGAGGTGAGAGAGGCTGGGGTCCACTCTGACCTCAGACTCTTCATCGACATCTCTTTCGCTCTGATTCTTCGCCTGTGCGATGCTCTGTCTCTGGGTGCGCTTTTCTCTCCACTGTCTGTCTGTCCTTCTGTCTCCTTCCCTGGGCGCCCATGCCTTCCACTCGCCGGGCTCTCCCGTCCCAGGACAAGCATGCGCTCCTGGACGTGACTCCCTCGGCGGTGGAGCGCCTCAACTACGTGCAGTACTACCCCATCGTGATCTTCTGCACCCCCGAGAGCCGCTCGGCCCTCAAGGCGCTGCGCCAATGGCTGGCACCCGCCTCCCGCCGCAGCACCCGCCGCCTCTATGCACAGGCGCAGAAGCTCCAGAAACACAGTGACCACCTCTTCACAGGTAGGGCGGGGCCGGGGCCCCGGGGAGGCCTCCAGGTCCTGCGGGAGCGCTGGTGCCCCCCAACCCCCACCCGCCCCCACCGCGCTGAGGTCCCCTCCCTGCAGCCACCATCCCCTTGCGCGGCACGAACGACAGCTGGTATCAGCAGCTCAAGGCTGTCATCAGCGAGCAGCAGACACAGCCCATCTGGATGGCCGAGGACCAGGTATGGTGGAGTCCCGGCTGGGTCAGGGGTCGGTGAGCCGAAGTTTGACCTGAGATTAGGGCCCGGACCAAGGATAAGGTGGGATTGGAGGATTCGGTTTGGGGGTTGGGGTCTTCTCCTGGGTGGAGAGTCCAGGGTCGGGGCTCAACCCAGGTTTAGGGGCGCATCTGAGTCAGGGTCAATGGTCAGAACTCATCCTGGGCTGGGGGTTAAGCCTCAAATGGAGAACGAAGATCGGGGAACTTTCCTTGGTTGGGGACTAGTCTCCTCAGGGTCACGGGGAGGCACTGGCCACGCCCACCCACGACAGACAGCACTTTACAGGAGGGAGGGGGTCGGGCACTTGGGTGGATCTCAGTTCAGTCAAGCCACGCCCATCCACAGCTGGACAGCTCTTTGGAAGAGGGAGGAGCTTGGGCTGGGGGCGGTCCTCCGCACCAACAGGCCACGCCCACACACCGCAGACAGCCCTTTAGAGGGAGGGGCTTGAACGGTGGGCGGGGTCTTGGCTCAACTAGGCTCCGCCCACCCACAGCTGGACAGCTCTTTGGAGGACAACCTAGACCTCCCTCACCGCGGCCTGGCCGACAGCTCCGCCGATCTGAGCTGTGACAGCCGCGTCAACAGCGACTACGAGACGGACGGCGAGGGTGGCGTCTACACAGACGGCGAGGCCTACACGGATTACACGGACGTGGATGAAGCGCCCGCGGTGCCCGCCCTGGCCCGCTCCTCCGAGCCCGTGTTGGCTGACAAGCCCCAGAGCGCGTGGGATCACGGGAGACCCTCAGGGCACCCAAGGGCCCAGGTACGCAGGGCCAGGGTCAGCCCGGGCATTTGAACCAGCATCACTGAGACCCTGAAGCAAACGTTTTCGCCTCTGTGCACAAGGCTCCTTATCTGGATGCAGGGACATGTATCACGGTCTTAAACCACAGTACTCGGGGGTTACAGTAATGTGAAAGTAGGCAGCTTATTCTTTGGGGGCCTGTCTCAGCTCCTTCCATGAAGGTACTCCCTTCTACACACCCTTTCTTCTTTATCTTCCCTAAGTTCTGGGTCTCCAACCCTTCAAGAACCGCACCTTAGCTACTGAGCCACAGGGGTGCGCCACAGACCCACTTTAGGGAAATGGAAAGCCTACAAACCTGTGTCTTTGGTTAGAACTGTGCTCATTGGGGTTGTGCAGTGCCCAACCTGCCCAGCTGTCCACGGCAGCAGGTGCTCTTCTAAGCATTTTACCTCCGTGATCTCCTAACAATAACCCTCTGAGGAGTCCTACAGATGAGAGACCCAATTCCTCCTTTGCTGACACTGAGAGCAGCCAGACCCTTCCTCCATCCTGGCTTGTTTTCTCATTTAAAACTGGGGCTGAGGCATGCCTGGTGACTCAAGGCATCCAACCGGCAGTTGGGGTGTGGGCCATGTAAGGGCCAAGGGCCTGGGTTTATGACCCAGAGCCAGGGGGGAACTGGAGTAAAAGTGCTTCCTCCTCTTCTGTTTTCCTCTCTTTAAAAAAGGAGGGGGAGGGGGGTGGGGCAAGATGAATTGCAGGTTTGGGTGGGTAGCACCGCCTGGGATGGGCATGGTTATTTACCCAGTTTTCTCTTACACTGGGATGAAATACTAACCTCCTTCTTCCCTCTCAAAGGTGGACAGCCACCCTGCCCAGGGTCAGCGGCGACAAGACAGCATGAGGTAAGAGCCACCTGTACTCTAGAGTGAGGCCCTTCAACCATTTCCTGGGAACCTGGGGTTTCGGCCTGGAGAAGAAAGTTAGCACCAAATCATGTGGTCCTAGCCTAGTGGGCGAGACAGAAGCAAGAAAGAGTCACTTCAAGTCCCGTGTGAGTGTCATCCTCTTTCTGGATGACTGGGAAGGTTGCCTGCTGGAGGGGGCACTGGAGCTTGGGATTTGAAGGATGTGTAGGAGTTTGTTAACAAAGTCTAACTCCCAGTGTCGCATCTTGTTCATCTCTGTCCAAGCCCCTCGTGCCTGGCAGACAGCTTCAGGCTCTGTTTATGGGAGGTTAGTCCGCCCCCTCCCCACATGCCACTCTAGTCTGCTTCCTGATCCCCAGGACATATGAGCGGGAAGCCCTGCAAAAAAAGTTTACACGAGCCCGAGATGTGGAGTCCTCAGCAGACGAAGAGGGCTATGACTGGGGCCCGGCCACTGACCTGTGACCCCTCCCAGGCGGCCAGCTGCTCATCGCCCCCTCTCCCTCTCCCTGGAGTCGGGACTATTTCCCATGGAAAACTTGGAACTCACCCTCCCTCCCTGCCCTCCACCTAATCTTTAATAAAGAGTATTTTTCACAGCGCTGCCTTCTTGTCTTCCACTAAGAACCAGGGAAGAGTCCACCCTGTTTTCCCGAACCCCACAGACCCCGATCTGAGACCTGGCCCTGTGAATCAGTATTTAATTTTTTTTTCCATCAGTAAATAACACAGAGGCAAGAAACCCTGGGGGCCGTGGCCGGCCAGGGAGGGACCGGCGGGGGCTGAGGCACGGCGGCGGGAACACGAGCGGCCGGTCACAGGTACACAGGTTGCTCTTGGCCAGTGAGCAGGCGATAGGTGGCAGCTGGCATCATCTTGATGTGAACCTGGGGGGCGGGAGAGGAGCCGGCAGCTGGGGGCAGGCCTGGCTGGCAGCGGGCACCCCAGCCCCCGGGTCGCCCTCGCACCTCCATGTGGGCCTCTGTGAGCAGCTCGATGATGCGGGCGTGCGGCATGGCCACTACGCTGTGCCCATTTATCTCGATGATGCGATGCCCCACGCGGACGCCCCCGCGCTCAGCAATGCCCCCCCGGAGGAGGCTGCAGATCTGGCGGGAGAGGGGACAGCAAGAGGCCATGTGCTCAGGGGCGCAGGCCCTTCTGCGGTGTCCCCCAAGTCCCCTGAGCGCCTCAGAGCCCAGCTGCCGTCTGCCCCCCGGCCGCCGTCCCGTCCTCACAATGCCGTCTTCCACACAGAAGCCCAGCTGCTCGCGGACGTGGGGCCGGCGGATGACGGCCGTGGTAACTGGCGGGCAGTGGATGATGCGGAGGGTCACCAGTGCCTGGGACTTCACCTCCTGCGGGATTGGGCCCGTTGGTCTAGCGGGGCCTCAGGGGAGTGGCAGCCCCCCCAGGCCTCAGTTTACCCATCCGCCAAATGAAGAAATGGAGTCCGGGTTTGCCATTCGATCAGACCCCCCGGCAGGGTGGCCAATACCCCTGGGCCAGGCCCCCCGCATCTCTGGACCTCAGTTTCCCCATGTGGACAACACAGGTGAAGGCTCCCACGCGCTCCTGCCTCACGGTGGAGAGGAGGGGCGGCCCAGCCCGGTGTTCTGGCTCTGCTGCGGCACCGGCACCCTGGATGAGACCTCTCCCTGCTCATCTTGCTTTCCCTAAGTGCACGGTGCAAGGCCTTCCGGACACGCACCTGGTCAGGGTCACCCTTTCTGGTGACACGGGGAGGACTCACGCGGACGGCGGCCTGGCAGGCGGCCAGGGGCAGCCCCACCAGGCTGGTCCCGTTGACGGCAGTGAGGCGGTCCCCGATGCTGAGGGCCCCTGAGCGCTCCGCCGGGCCCCCGTGCAGAAGATTGGCAATGACAGCCGTGGGCAGCAAGGAGCCCCAGCCCGACTCGACCAGGGCCACGCCCAGGCCCTCACCCCGGCGCTTCTCGATGCAGATCTGGGAGGGGGACACGGGGCGGGGTGATCACCGGCCCTGTGGTAGAGGTCTGGGCGGGGGCTGGGAGGGGCGCGGCCAGCTCACCTCCCTGCAGTTCTCGCTGTTGGAGAAGTGGTCCAGGTCCCCGTTGTGCAGGTGCCCTGCGTCGGTGGCCCTCTCGCTCAGCCGGGCACCCACCTGCTTGGGGTCCAGGCCACTGTCCCGCAGGAACTGGCTGTAGGCCACGGCGAAGGCCTGGCCGATGGCCTGAGCGACCACCTGTGCCTGGGGGAGCGGGGGAGGCAGATCTCTGGGGCGTCCTGTCCACCTCTGCCTTGTCCCCCAAGTCCCCTGGGCTCCTCAGAGCCCAGCTGCCACCGGGAGAGCAGGTTCCCGGGAGAACTCGGGAATCACCAATAACCAGGGCCTTTGTGAGGGGAAGCGGGTTTAGGGGAGCTGACTGTCAAGTCTCCAAGGAACAGGCGCGCGCTGGTGGCCGAGCAGAGATAAGGCTAATGGACACAGTTGGCATCCATCCCAAGGACGTGGGATCGAGACCCGGGGCCCAGGGGACAATCAAGATGAAGAAATAAAATAAATAAGTGTTCCTTCCTCCTCTCTCTTCCTGTCTTGTTTGCCTTTATTCCTGCCTGCACCTGTCCTCAACAAACAAACAAACAAACAAAAGAGGAAGAGAAGGCTCTGGCCTGCGGAGGGTCAGAGGCGCCACGGAGTGACCAGTGCTGTGGGAGGGGCTACGGAGGAAGGGGCGTGGCCCCGAGTCTCCCCTCTCCGAGGGGCGCGGGGGCGGGCGCACTCACGTCCTCCGAGTGGAAAACGTGGCAGATCAAACTGCACAGCCGGGGGCCCTGCGCCTGGGGAGCCGGCCGCCGGGCCAGCCGCCGCCGGGCCATGAGCACCAGGACGCTGCCGATGTCGGCGATGTAGGAGATGTTCTGCAAGGCGTGGTCCATCAGGGCCTCCTGTGTGGGGGAGACGGGCCTGGTGCGCTGCAGGGGTCTCGCCAGGCCCTGCCCCCCAGGAGCCCCTCTCGCCCCAGGGGCCTGGTCCGGCTCGGTACCTGGGAGTCAGCCGTCAGGACCTTGACCCGCTTGGTGGAGACGAAGAGGTCCACCTCTGTCATGGGCTGGGACTCCCCGTCCGGGGCCTGCAGGGGTGGGTGGGATGTGGAGGTCCCCGAAGAGCTGGCCTGTGCTCGCCACGTTCCGGGAGCCCTAGGAGGACCCGGCCTGCGGCCCACTGCCGACCCGCCCCCGGAAAGCCCATCCACCCAGCCCTGGCTTCACCTTGACGCGGTCCATCGCCTCCTGGGCCTGGGCCATGCGTGTGCTGGGGGGCGGGTTCCGCTCGGACACCAGCTGGGTGGAGCCCAAGTATTTGGCCCCGAATATGACACCGTCTAAGAGGTCTTCGTGGTCACAGGGACCGGGTACTGGGGGCAACAGCGGAGGAGGGTCAGCCCCGAGAGCGCCCCCACCAGGCAGGTCCACCTCCATGGGCGCTGCCTAGGAGCTGGGCTCCCTGAAAGGTCTGGGGCGCAGACTGCTTCCCGCCAGCCCAGCGCTCGGGAGACACGGAGTCTCATCACCCGGAGCCATAGAACAATATCTCGGTCTTCCTTGATCCAGAGGTACCCTCAACAGTCGAGACATACCCTCGAAGATCTGGAGTCACGTCTGCAGACCTAGAGCCGCCCAAGGACTTGACTCCCAGGCAGAGGGGAGCCCTTGAGCCGCCAATGAGCTCCATTTTCTCCCAGGCTCTGGAACAGCCCAGTCTGAGCAGAGGCAGCTTTCTGGGTCGTTCCAGAAGACACAGCAGCTGGCTTCCTTGAATCTAGACCCACAGCCAGCATGTCAAGCCCTCAGGAGGCTCACAGGGCCACCCATGATTCCAGAACCTACTTGGAACTCTAGGTCCAGACCAGCTCCCCTCCTCACAGCCACAGAACTTGCTCTTTGAGTTCTAGTCCCTGGGAAAATGCTAGAACATTCCAGAAATGCTTCTTTCCATGCCTTCGGGGCAGCAACTGGCCAACTTTTTCTGCAAATGTCCCCGTCTTTGGGGGCCAGGTGTTCTCCGTTGCAATTACTCAGCCTGGCAATTCCCCTGACAAGGCAGTGCTTGACGAATGGGCATCATGGGTGTTCCCATAAAACTTTATTTGTGGACACTGCAACGTGACCTGCATGCACACCATCCTCACGTGTCAAGAGATAGTCATGGAACCCCACCCCCAGTAGACGAGCGGTTACGTCCGCTGCCTCTGGTGGAGCACAGTCCACACCCCCTCCACCCAATGACCTGGGTTTGCATCCTGGAGGCCGGGGGGAAACAACTAATGTGAACAACTCAATAAATCGCATCAAGCGCTTCTCTTGCCTATCTCTCCCTGCCTGCCTCTGCTCCCCTTCACTTCTGCCTGCACCTTTCCTTTAAAAAAATAAAAAAAAAACCCAGAAGTCATGTTTTGCTCGTCAGACACGCCGGCACAGGCAGCAGGATGGATGTGGTCGGCAGATTCTTATCATCTGCTGACTTCTGCACCCGAAAAAGTGCTAGAACTCGACTGCCAAGCCTGCCTCCACTCCCTATTCATTCCAGAGCATTCTCAAGACCCTCCAGAATCGCCCCTAAGCCAGCGTAAGAGGCTCGCTAGAAGCAACGTCTTACTGGCCACCTCCGCCAGATTTGGGGGCCTGCAGCAGACTGTTCTGAACCCCTAAGTCCCTAGGGCCCGCGTAGGCAGGACACTCACCCTCCTGGAGGGCAGGGTATGAAGCCGGGGTCTCGGGGCTCTGGAAGGAGACAGAAGAGGGGTAAACTGAGCGCCCCTGCCTGGCTCCTCGCTCAGGAGGCGGCCTGGGGGTGGGGCAGGCTCTACCTGGGCATTCGCGACGGGTGGCTCCTGGGGAGCGACTAAAGGTCCTAACTCCAGCCAGGGTTCTGGGGAGCTGCTGGAAGTTTCGTTGTCATCGAGTTTGGCGGAGGCTCCCTCCTCCCATTCTGGGGGGCCAGGCTCCCCATCTGGGTCCTTGGGGGGTCGCAGCAGGCGAGGTGCAGGGTCCGGAGGCGCCTCGGAACAAGGCTGGGAAGGAAGGCTCTCCTCGTGGTGTAAAAGGCTCAGCAGGTCGTCACGGCCCGCCTCAGAAGACAAGAGTCCAGGGATAGTGGCGGTGTCCCGGGGGGCCAGGCCGTGGCCGGTGGCAGCGTGCAGGGGGCAGGGCCGCTCGGGCCGCTCGTCTGGGGTCAAGTCCACCAGCTCTCCGGGCAGAGCCCGAAATTGCTGCACCAGGTCCTGAACACTCGGCCTGTCGTGTCCCATCTGACTCAGGCTGCCAGGCTCTCCTGGCCCCGGGTCCCCCTGGCAGATGGCACTCGGGTCCTGAGAAGGCTGAAGAGTGTCCCTGGGTTCCTCTAAGTTCATAGCTGGAGGTCCTGGAGTGCGCCCAGCGGGTGATACGAATTCCATGCTGGAATCCCAGGCTCAGACCAGCATCTGAAAGAAAGATTCAAAGATGAGATTTCCTGGCGTGCCCCGGGGGAGGAGCGGTGAGGTCCGCCCCCTTGGGCTGAGCAAACTCCACTGAGAGGCAGAATAGGCAGCTGAAAGGCAGGGGTTTCTCTGCGTCCAAATCCCGAGGTGGGGGGTCTCCCCGGTGCTATGTCACCCTTTCCCACTCCGAGCCCCAGACGATTCCCTGTACCTGCTGGTCCAGTCCTCTCCCCAACCGTGGGCCCTGTCCACCCCCGCCTTGATTCTCCCAAGTCTTCCTCACCTGCGACGTGGAACTCGGACTGGAGACGCCTTGAGGCTACACCCCGACAAGCGCAGGTCCAAGGCTTCAGACCCAGGACCCCAGACTTAACAGTAGAGATCCAATACGCCAGAAAGCAGATTCCAAGCTCGGAGCCTCCACGCCCGAGCTCGAGGTCGCCCCAGACTCGGAGCCTGACCTCCGAGCCCCGCCTGAATCAGACCTTTAACTCGAGTCAAAAGTTAAGGGACTCCAGGCGCAAGACTTCGGACGCCTGACCTCAGCACCGGCCGCAGATCCCCACCCCGCCCGGCCGGGACACGCACTTTTCAAACCGAGGTGGCCTCCCGTCGCGCGGCCCCCAAGACTCGCGTCCCCGGCGGCCGGGGACTCTCCAGCCCCGCAGTTCGGGAGATCCCGGCAAGGCGCGGGCCACTGAGTTCGCGCAGCGCTGCTCACACACTGGGCATGCGCCGTTTTGCGGGGCCTGCTGGGAAATGTAGTTCTCCCAGGTAGCCTCGCGATGCTGGGGGCGCTACTTGTCGGAACCACGGGTTCGAATCCCCGGCCACCATTCAGCGAAGGAAACCCCGGCTGGACTTCTGGATCTATTTCCTCAACTGAAAATGGGTTAGTCATCAAAAGCTGCATCCTATGGCTGTTGCCATTTTTTCCAAGGAATGACAAAAGGGGAAGAAATAGGACTGTGAGTGGGAGGTGGTCTCTTTGTCCTCCCGGGACACCAGAAGCAGCGCGGGGACCCTCCTGAAGACGAGCTTCCGACTTGGCGCACAGTAGGGAGACAGAATGTCGTATCCTGGCTTAACTTCATCTCCCTGAGGCTCGGTTTAACTCCACAAGTATAAACTGGGGATGATAATAGTACCTACTTCTTAATGGTGCTGATGAAACGAAATCAAGCGAGCTAAGAATTTATCAAATTTCTGGAACGTGTTAAGTCTGGTAATCGTTAGTTTATTATTTTTAGACTTTGAGTAATTTCTTATTGAACAGAAACAGGAAAGTCTAAGGTGTGACATTTTAGGTTAATGCTAAATAACAGAAGGAGGAAAAAAAGTCAGTGAAACATCCTTTTGCAATTCTGGTTCAGTAATTGGAGTACCTATAAAAGTTTAAAGAAGTCAGAAAGATTGGCCGCCGGAGGCTGAAATACTACATTTCCCAGAAACCTCTAGAAGCCTACAACTCCCAAGCACCCCTTGGCCGCTGACGTCTCCAGGAAACGTACACGTGTAAGCAGCTAATATACGTCATGGCGGCTAGACGCCTCTTCTTGGTGGGCCGGGAGTGGGCCCGTTGGCGGCCCCGGGACCTCCCGGACCCTCCCGATCCTGGAAGACTCCTCGTTCGGGGCTATGCCAAGAAACCGGGTGAGCTGGGTTAAGACGGGCCGAAACGGTCCTGTGGGCACATTGGAGAGTTGGTAGTGCGCAGGCGCTCTTTGCGGAGGAATTCCTAGAATCTGCGTAATTGTAAAGAAGCCGCCGCAAGGTTCCACGCGCATGCGCAGTTATGAGCTCTGGCGAGCACTGGGTTGCCTTGGGATGTATTGGACTCAGTGCGCAGGCGCCAGAGTGTAAGTCCGAGGTTTGCGGGGCTGGGAGCCTATGTTCTTCACTGCGCAGGCGCAGGACGTTTTTTTTTTTTTTTTTTAAAATAAGTTTTTTTCTTGAACTTGAGTCCCAGTCCTGTATCTGCCTCCAAATCCCAATTCACTGTGTGACCTTGGGACCATGCACCGCTGGACATTTGAGGATGCAGTGGGACCCACCTAGTATTAACCACATAAGCAAAACCAAAACTAGGTTATTTTTAACTTTTAGCTGGATACAACTTTGCCTTATCTCCCTGGTTGAAAGGAGGGAACCGGCGCACACACGTTAGACCGCACGTTAGTCCGTAAAGGCAGCCGCGGAAGCTTTCTTTGTGAGCTAAGCAGAAGGGATCAAAAGAGACTTGAAAAGCAGGGATTTGACCAATCTGCCCTGCTAAATGACAATATCCTTGTCACCCTAAAAGTCATTCAGAGTGGAGCAGATGGGGGCCAGCCAGGGCCTCAGGCCACCAGGGAAGGCTGAGCTGACTCTCTTCCACCCCACCCCACAGTCATTAAGGGGGGCAAAGGCAGTAAAGGCGCTGTAGCCAGCCAGTCCCTGAAGGACCCAGAGGTGTGTGCAGACCCTGTCCAGCTCACCACGCACGCCATGGGCGTCAGCATCTACAAGGAGGGTCAGGACGTGATCCTCAAGCCGGATGCCGAATACCCAGAATGGTGAGTGGGCCAGGCCACATCATCCGGGCCACTTGGGACTTGGGACGCTGTGCGGAGAAGGGTAGAGCCCACCCATGTCCGCTTCGGGGCCGGACCCGCATTGCTCTGGGTGTGGGCGGTCCAGTCTGTAAATGGGGTGCAGTTCTCCCTCCCAGGTCTGAAGGAGTGTGAGGAGATTCAGATGCCTGTGGAATGCTTACAAGGCCTTTCCTGATTATTATTTTTTTTAAAGGAAAGATGCAGGCGGGAATGAAGGTGAGCAGAGGCAAGCAGGCAGGAAGAAGCATTTCATTTTATTTAGTTGTTCACCTAGTTTGTTTCCCCCTGGCCCCCAGGTCTTGAACTGATGATGTTGGCGTGTCTGAACTGCGCCTGGTTTGCTAAACCACTAGGCCTCTCGGGCATACTGGTCTTTTTTTCTTTAACAAACATTTGTGCAGTGCCAACTCCATGCCCAGCCCTGTTTTAGGCTCAGGGAGCAAAAGAGCACTCAGAATAGCCGAGTGCCTTTGGGGAGTGAGACAGGCAGGCAGACAGTGAGGCAAATGCAGTGGTCATGCCCCAGGCAGCTAGAGTGAGGAACAGCGAGGGAGGGGGCCTGGCTGATTAAAACTGAGCTTTCCAGGAGGGCTTCCAAGCAGAGGTGGAGCCTAAGGAGAGGTGGGAGGGGCTTCAAAGCCAGGAGGACCTGCAATTGCAAAGGCCCTGGGGCTGGCTGCATGTGGCTTGTCCAGAAAGGTCAGAGGCTGGTGTGTGCAGGAGCAGAGCTACTGAGTTGGATCCGGGAAGTGAGGTGGAGAGTCAGGGGAGGCAGAGCAGGGAGGTGACAGACCCCAGCCTGGGCAGGGCTGAGACACGTTTTGTCTGAGCCTGGAAGCTATCGCCTTGGCCTGATCCTTAAGGCTGGGAAAGGTTGAGCGAGCGGATAGAAGGGTCCCAGGCAGACAGCCCCGCACCAACAGTGACCGGGAGGCAGGGCCAGGCCTGGCATGTGTCCACCTCAGACCTCGGTGTCCTCTGGGTGGGGGACCCAGTCCTGCTGCGGCCTCTGCCCAGGGCAGGGAAGCCATGGGGGCTGCCTGCCGGCCTGACTCCTGCCCACCCCCGACCTGTCAGGTTGTTCCAGATGAACTTGGGGCCCCCCCCAAAGCTGGAGGAGCTGGACCCTGAGACCCGAGCCTACTGGCGGCTGCTACGGAAACACAATATCTGGCGTCACAACCGACTGAACAAGAACCAGAAGTTCTGACGAGGGGGCAGGGAGAGAACAGACTCTTCCGGGAACCAAGGAGGCCCTCCCATCTAGGGTCCCAGGGCCCTGGGGGCCAATAAACACCTCTTGGGCTCCCGTGGGCCACTGGGTGTTGTCACTGTCGGGCCGAGCAGGACGTGGGCACCTCACACCGGGTTTGTCCTTAGCCCAGCCCCCACCCCAGCGATGGGCGGGGCACCAGCAGCCTGTCTTCACCTCCAGGTTCCCTGGACTTCTTATCCTGATTCCTGGAATTCCTAGCATGGCCCGAGACCCCCAGTCGGGTCCTCCAGGCCTGGTTTCTTGGTGGCAGGGTTTTCAAACCTGATCCAAGTTATCCAAAACCAGAAAGGGTCCTTGTGAGCTCCAGGAACCCGAATGGCCAGGGAGAGCTCCACCTTCAGGCACGGCTGCATCCAGGTGCTCCAGGCTCAGCTGTGCGGCCCTCCCTGTCTCCATTTCTTTGAACCCCCACCCTGTTCAGCAAGCCCAGACGGAGGGAAGGAACTTCCTTTCCCTTCCTGCTGCGGGTAGTGTTGTCTAAGCGAGTGCAGAGCCCTCCTGTTCCCAGTGGTGCCCGGCTCCCAACCCCCAGCACCCCCGACCCTCGAAGCCAGAACCAGCACCCCAGCCCCTGGTGCCCCTCCCACCTGGTGGTGGGGTGAGATCCTGGGAGCAAAACTGCTGGCCGCCCCCCCAGCTGGAGGAGGCAAGAGGCTGGCTCCACCCTCACCTGAGTGGGCACCTAGGGTGGCAGTGAGGTGCTTTGTCCCCCAGCCTGTGGGTGGGGCAGATCGCCATGGCTAATGCAGCGGGCTCCCAGGGAAAAGAGAGGCTTCATCTGCTTAGGAGGACTGCCTGGCGGATTACCACCCACCTGCCCTCCTATGGGTCCCCATGACCCTTGGTATAAAACAGACGTGTGACAGCCACCAGGCCCTGCACGATCTGGCCCATCCCCTCCCCTTCCTCCCCATGTCCTCTGCTCCAGCCCCATGCGCCTCCTTGCTGTCCCTTCCACGTGCCAGGCATGCCCTGCCCCAGGACCTTTGCATGTGCTGTGCCCTTGGCCTGGGTCACTCAGCCCCCTCACCTCCTCCAGGCCCTGCTCTGAGGCCCCGCCTCCACGAGGCCACCCCTCCACAAGGCCACCCCAATCGCCCCCTGGCTGAACCCCAGCCCTCGCACTGCTGCCGCCTGCCTGCTTTGTCCTCCCTGACCCTTGGCCACCAGCACAGTCTAGGTTTGGTTTGTTCTTGGTGATGGTCCCCCTCCCACCAGTGGTGACTCCCTTAGGGCGGGCTGGGGTTGTTGGTTATGTCCAGTGTTCCCCTGGCACGCTGTTCAGATGAGCGGATGGACGAGCAGGCTGGCAGTGAGTTGGGGCAGGTGCTCCGGTGAGGACACTTCTGCCCTGGACTGCGCCTCCCTGTCCTGAACCGAGCCCTGGCCCTGCCCCTGTTTCTCATCCCTGGGCGCCCCCTCCCACCCCCAGGCCTGGGAAGCCGCCATCAAACTTCATAAGCCCTGGGTAGTGTGGTTGGCTGGGCCCTTTGCCTCTAGCACCGCTCCCCATCTTCGCTGGTCATTGGTGATGGATATACCGAGGCAGATGGGCCAGACACACTCTGCCCGAGGGTCCCCACAGTGCCTGGGCTTGGACCCCCACTTCCGGGGCCAGTGTGCTGGACAGAGTCTGCACAGCTGCCTCACCCCTGTGGCTGTGCGTCCTCGAGAAACTGCCTCTCCATCCCTGGGCCTGGTTTCCAGCCCTGTAAGATGGAGCTGCTGGCTGATGGACGGGCGCTGCTGTGGTTACTGTGATTTCTCTGGACTGAGGTCCTTCACCAGGCAGCTCTGCTTTGAAACAGCAGGGCAGGCTGAGGAATTCCAACTCAGCTCTGGGTCAGAAGAACTCAAGTTGGAGCCTGCGGGGAGGGGCTGGGGTGTGGACCATCCCAGCCCAAGGGTTCGAGCCCGGGGACGGGAGTGGGGAAGGACCCAAAGAAATAAAAGTGTTTCCTCCTCCTCTTTCTCCTTCCTTTAACATGCTTCTAACTCCTCTCCCTTACTCTCAAAAAAAAATTCCAAAGAATCCACCCTACCCATGCCCATCTGGCAGACGGGAAACTTGAGGCCCCCAGGAGCCACCTCCTCCCCGAGACAGGGTGCCCGTCTCCCCACCAGGCCAGGCAAGGTGGGGCCGGGGAGCTGACATGGGCGGCAAGGACAGGCACAGGGATGGGTCTCAGGCTTTGCCCACCAGTGACGGGCTCTTGGCGGATCCACGGCGAAGGCTGCTTCCCCTCTGCGGTCCCCTGCCAGCCAGGGACAGACTGAGGAGGGAGAGCTGGGTGGCAGCAGCTCAGGTGAGCAGCCAGGCCCTGTCCAGAGCCTGGGCGTGTTCCTCAGCCAGCAGCCTCGGTGTCACCTCGTCCAGCGTGAACCTGTCCGTGAAGGCTGGACCGAAGGCCGTGTGGGGCCTAGAGGACGTCTGCAGCCCCGGCCCAGGGTCCATCCAGGGCTCCAGGGGCAGCGGCACAGTCCAGCCAAACGGCAGCACTGCGGCCTCTGAGCCAGACTCGTGCCGCTCCTGGCGGCGCCACTTGGGCCTGCAGTTCTGGAACCACACCTGCGCGCAGTGAGAGGGGTGCGCCCGCTCAGGCCGGTGGGGCGGGGCCTCCCTCCTGCGGCTCCCCTTCACAGCCCCCATCAAGGCAGCCCTGAGTCCCTTCTGACTCCAGCCCCTCCTGGCCATCTGTCAGTCCCCTCGGCCTCCTCCCCCAAACATGAAGCCTTAGCCCCCAGCTGGGCATTCAGGACTCCACAGCGTTGTCCTCAGTCTCTTTCCTGGCTCAGTGGAAGAGCTTCCCCCTTACCGCCGCCCCGCTACCAATCTGCGCACATGCACACAAAATGCCCTCGCTCCTAAGCAGCAAACTCCTACTCAGACGTCAAGGCCCCATTCCCACGCCCCCTCCCCCAGGAGGCCCTCCTCTGGGTTTCCCTTGGGCCCACGCCCCACACACTGCTCTCTGGGCCCCTCACCGGCTGCCTGGGGGTGCCTTCACCTCACCTGCACGCGCACCTCCGGCAGGTGCACCTTGGCAGCCAGCTCCTCGCGGCTGTAAATGTCCAGGTGGTGGGAGGCCTCGAAGGCCCGCTCCAGCTGGTGCAGCTGACACGTGGTGAAGGTCGTGAGGGTCCTCCGGTGCTTCTCGGGGGCTTCCTCGCCAGGCCCTGGCCCTCCACCCTCAGCCCCCTGCTCCTCCCCTGGGCTCCGGAACATGACTCCCCCTCCCCTCCACCTGGGGGTACAGCAGCAGGGTGGACAGTGGTGAGACAAGGGGGACTGCCCGCGCCTCTGGCTGGCTGGCTCCGGTCATCGCCTCCCCCATCTCTGCCGCTCCCAGAATGTGTCTCCACTTTCTCATCTATCGCTCTGACCTAGGATCCCCAGGGAATCAGGAGGCTGGAGATGTTGCCCCACCCCGCCCCAGAATAATTCCTGACCCTCGAGGACTCCCGAGGGGAGCTCTGCACCCCCAACTCCCACTCATGCCTGCCTGCCCAGCGCTCACCGCCCTCAGCGGCCCCTTATCAGCCTGGAATCCACAGCGAGTCCAGCGTTGCTTCTGCTGCTGGCCCAGCCTGCCAGACCCACGGGGGTTGGGGTGGGGGGATTAGCACGAGGTGATTAGCCAAGGGGGCCCCTCCCACCTGGGTGCTGGCAGCTCTGAATCAGAGCCACCAGGTGGGCGGAGGACTCAGGCTGGGATGGGGGGACTGCCAGCCGGATACCCACATCCCATCGCTGCCCTCGGACACCAACAAGGGTCTCCCCTTCTCCGAGCCTCAGTTTCCCTGGCTGTGCAGTGGCAACATCACAACCCCATGGGGCTCTCATCGGACTTCACAACAGGAGACAGCACTGACAGGCACATAGCAGGTGCATAATGAGTACCCACAGTTACTGTTTTATCAGCCACGGCCAGAAACAGATGTCAACAGGGATTGGGGAAGCTGAGGTCTCCAGAGGGGAAAGCAGTTCCAGTCAGCCCCCTGGGACGCTGAGCAAGTGGAAGAAGTAGGGGCCATTTCAGCGGGGTTTTGAGGTATGAGTAGAAGTTGACTCAGTCCACCCGAAAGCATTTGCTGAGCACCGGTGCTTGTCATGGCAGTGGAGAAAAATGCTCATCTGGGTGCCAACAGAAATTAATGTGGAATGGTGGCAGGTGGTCAGGAGTCCAGCGAGGAAACTCGAGGAGAGGAGCGGGGTGGAGGCAGTGGGCTGCTTTTGTAAGGAAGGTCATCAGAATGGGAAACCCATGTCCCCAGACTGCAGTCTCAGCTGGGGTGGGCGTGAAGGGATGGTCCTGGGGAGACATGGAAGTGTTAGGGCAGGGAGACAGACAGGGGTGGGGTTGACTGGCTACTGTGGGCAAGCTGGAGGACCAGGAGGTCAGGGCAAGGGGGGATGATAGGAGAGCAGTTGTGGGGGGCAGGGGAGGAAGTCGGGGAAGGGGAAAAGCACAAGGGACATCCAGGCCGTTTGGGGACTGTCACAGACCCAGTGGCCCTAGGTTTGCCAATCTCTCACTCTTAGGAGCCTGGGGACTCAGACAGGGGCTGTCCCCAACCTGCAGGTGGGATACTGGGGATGTGAGGCTGGGGAAAGAGCGGTGGATTGAGTGACATGGAGGACTGGAGGGAGATTGTCCTGGAGGATCGAGGTGGACCCGGCACGAATAAGAGAGGAAGGAGACATGGATCCTTCTGGAAGGTTGACTTTGAAGGGAGAGAGACATATTCAGAGACAGAGAAAGGCTCCCACAGAAAAAGGGGTTCCAAGCCTAGAGGAGTCGAGTCTGAGGGGGAGCAGCCTTGACCATGGTGCCCACTGTCCCAGGAGGAAAGGCTGAGGTGGTGTGGGCAGGGGGCTCCCTGGGGCGGTGTGGGGGGGGATAATTCCTCTAATGGCTTCATCCTCTAAAACACTCATGAGCGGCTCTGTTCTCAATTAGCTAATTGGCGCCAGGTGGGTTAAGAGGCGCAGGTGAGGGGGCACTTAGTGGGTTCGGCAGACGCTGAGTCAGCTTAGCAGGCAGATTAGGGGCAGGGTGCCCCTCCGGCTGGGCTGGGGGGAATCAGGCCACCCGCTTGGCCCCTCTGCCTCCCAGTCTTCATTTTCTCCCTCAGGAAGCACAAAGAATCTCCTTCAAGGGCTGAAGGGGAAACTGAGGCTGAGGGAGAGCGGCACTTCAGGCGCCCTGCTGGAGGTCACCCTGACTGTGGGACATTTTTCAGGCTCCAGCAGGTCTGCTGGGGAGGTGGGAGTACATGCCATGGGCTGGGGTCCCCTCCGCAGCTGGATGGAGCTCCCACCTTCCAGGTTATCCGAGTCACTGAGCACCAGCCAGGGCCTCACTGAGCCTCATCCAGCACACACGACCTCAGAGGAGGCTCCTGGGGCCGCCCGCCACCAACCTGCCCAGTTAGCCTGGGACTCAGAGTTCCAATATTGGGGGCCAGGGGGTAGAAGCCTGGAGCCCCAGCCCTCTGTAAACAAGTGAACAGAGGGCAAGGCCTCAGGACAGGCAGCTGGAACGGCCCCGGAGTCCTCGGGGCGGCGTCTCACCACCTCTCTGGACGCCCGCTCCATACGCCCGCGCCCAGCCTCCGGGGCTGAGGGGACGCAGAGAGAGACTCGGACACCGTCAGTCCTTGAAAGCAGCCTTTATCCCAGTGCGAACCTTCGTGCCCAGGGCCTGCGGGGCATACGGGCTCCCCGAGTCCGGAGGCGGCAGCCACGGGCCAGCCGGCCCATCCTCAGACCTCGCCAGCGCCCGCTCTCTGCGCCCCACTCTCGTGCTCTGGGCCCACAGCCCAGGCCTCCATTCAGGGCTCCAAGCTGCGGGGCGAGGCAGAGCCATCGGTGTCCGGCCCCACGACGGCGACTGGGGCTCCTGCACTGCGCAGCTCGCGGGCCAGCTTCTCCGCCACTTTCCGGAAAGGAGGCCGGCGTGCGGGCTCCGCCTCCCAGCAGCTGCCCATAAGGACGTGGACAGGGGCTGGGCAGCCTTCGGGGGGCTCCATGCGGTACCCCTTCTCCACGGCCTCTGACACTTCCTTTAGCGACTACGGGCAAAGGGCACACCGGTGTGGGGTCAGGGCCACCGCCGACATATCCACCATGGCCCCAGTGCCTGTCCTCCAGATCCAGCTCACCATCTTGGGGTATGGAGCCCGGCCGTATGAGAAGACCTCCCACAGCAGCACCCCGAAACTCCAGACGTCTGACTTGCTGGAGAACTTCTATGGGACCGGAGATCAGGCTGAAACCGGCTTTGGCTCCAGATGCTGTTTCCTCCAGGAAGTCCCCCTGGGTTGACCCTCACTCTCGGTCTCCTGATAAACTCCCCCCGCCACCAATGTCTCCCACGTGAATCAGGTTATTCTCGTCCTACAGTGCTGAGCCCAACTATTTCAGAAATGGGGGGACCGCGGTCCAGACAGTCACACAGGGACACAAGTCAGGCGCCCCATGTCCCGCTGGGGGTCAGAGAGGCCAAAAAAGGAGTCTAGGGTCACAGTAGCACTGGAGGCCAAGGGCTGCAGGGTCGGAGAAGGGTCTCACCCCGTGTTTGAGCGCCTCAGGCGCGGTCCACTTGACCGGCAGCCGGCTGGAGTCCAGCCCCTTCCGCTCGGCTTTGGCCAGGCCGAAGTCGCTGACCTTGGCCACCAGCTCCTCGGAGATGAGGATGTTGCGGGCGGCCAGGTCTCGGTGCACCAGTTTCTTGCTCTCCAGGTACTCCATGCCCTCGGCCACGTGCCTGGGGGCGGGCGCGCAGCACAGGGCTGGTGCCGGGTGGGGAGCTCCCAAAACAGCGCCTTCCCCTCGGTGCCCGCTTTCCCTTTGACCTTGGTAGACCCCGCGCCCCCAGTCCTCCACCCGCTCCGGGAGCCCACTCACAGAGAAAACTGGAGAAGCTGGGGGGTGTTCACCAGCGCACGGCCCCGTGTCCGGAGAAAGTTCACCAGATTACCCTGTGGCGTGAGGTAGTGAGCAGTGGGCGCCCGGAGGCGCCCTCATCCTTGAACCTGCCTCGGGCCTCAACACCGGCCTCCGCCCGCCCCGACCCTCTCTAACCGGTATGGGGCCCATCTGCACCAGGGCCCCGCCCACTGCACCCAGGGCCCCGCCCACACCAAGAGCCCCGCCC